>WOXC01008557.1:0-51814 GCA_011680675.1 Gymnobelideus leadbeateri
GCTATATTCATTAACTGCTGGGTCTCCTGCACCTAATCTATTCCATTGATCCACTACTCTACACCTCTGCCAGTACCAAGCAGTTTTGATGACTGCTGCTGTATAATACAGATGAAGATCTGGCATAGCTAGTCCACCTTCCCTAGCATTTCTTTTCATTAATTCCCTTGATATTCTAGAACTTTTGTTTTTCCAAATAAATTTTGTTATTATTTTGTCTAACTCTACAAAGTAGTTTTTTGGTAAATTGATTGGAATGGCACTAAATATATAATTTAGTTTGGGTAAAATTGTCATTTTTATTATATTAGCTCGACCCAGCCACGAGCAATTGATATTTTTCCAACTATTTAGATCTGATTTTATTTCTGTGAGAAGTGTTTTGTAGTTGTGATCATATAGATTCTGGGTTTGTTTTGGCAAGTAGATTCCCAAATATTTTATAATGTCTACAGTGACTTTAAATGGGATTTCTCTTTCTATCTCTTGCTGTTGAGTTTTATTAGAGATGTACAGGAATGCTGAGGATTTATGTGGGTTTATTTTATATCCTGCAACTTTGCCAAATTTATTTATTGTCTCAAGTAGTTTTTTACTTGATTCTCTAGGATTCTCTAAGTATATCATCATATCATCTGCAAAGAGTGATAGCTTGGTCACTTCTTTGCCTAATTTGATTCCTTTGATTTCTTTTTCTTCTCTAATTGCTACTGCTAACGTTTCAAGTACCAGATTGAATAAGAGGGGTGGTAGTGGACATCCTTGTTTCACTCTTGATCTTATTGGAAAGGCTTCTAGTTTATCCCCATTGCATATAATACTTGCTGATGGTTTTAGATAGATGCTAGCAACTATTTTAAGGAAGGCTCCATTTATTCCTATACTTTCTAGTGTTTTTAATAGGAATGGATGTTGTACTTTGTCAAAAGCCTTTTCTGCATCTATTGAGATGATCATGTGGTTTTTGCTAGTTTTGTTGTTGATATGCTCAATTATATTGATGGTTTTCCTAATATTAAACCATCCTTGCATTCCTGGAATGAATCCTACCTGATCAGGGTGTATTATTTTTGTGATAAGTTGTTGGAGTCTTTTGGCTAATATTTTATTTAGAATTTTTGCGTCTAAATTCATGAGGGAGATTGGTCTATAATTTTCTTTCTCTGTTTTATCTCTTCCTGATTTAGGAATCAGTACCATATTTGTGTCATAGAAAGAGTTTGGTAGGACTCCTTCTTCACTAATTTTCCCAAATAGTTTGTAGAGTATTGGAATCAATTGTTCTTTAAATGTTTGATAGAATTCACTAGTGAACCCATCTGGCCCTGGAGATTTTTTCCTAGGGAGTTCATTGATGGCTTGTTTGATTTCTTTTTCTGAGATGGGGTTATTTAGGTAATTCACTTCCTCTTCAGTTAATCTGGGCAACTTGTGATTTTGTAAATATTCATCCATTTCACTAAGATTGTCATATTTATGTGCATACAATTGGGAAAATAATTCCTCATTATTTTTTTGATTTCCTCTTCATTGGAGGTAGATTCACCCTTTTTATTTTTGATACTCATAATTTGGTTTTCTTCTTTCTTTTTTTTTATCATATTGACTAAGGGTCTATCAATTTTGTTGATTTTTTCATAAAACCAGCTCTTGGTTTTATTTATTAATTCAATGGTTTTCTTAATTTCAATTTTATTAATCTCACCTTTGGTTTTCAGTATTTCTAATTTAGTACTAAATTGGGGATTTTCAATTTGTTCTTTTTCTAGCTTTTTCAATTGCATGTCCAATTCACTGACCTCCCTTCTCTCTGCTTTAATTAAGTATGCACTCAGGGATATAAAACTTCCCCTGAGAACTGCCTTTAGTGCATCCCACAAATTTTGGTATGTTGTTTCATTATTATCATTCTCTTGAATGAAATTATTGATTGTTTCTATAATTTCTTCTTTGACCCACCAATTTTTTAGGATTAAATTGTTTAGTTTCCAATTAGTTTTTAGTCTATCTTTCCATGGCCCTTTATTGCATATAATTTTTATTGCATCATGATCTGAGAATGATGCGCTTACTATTTCTGCCTTTCTGCACTGGATTGTGAGGTTTTTATGCCCTAGTACATGGTCTATTTTTGAGTATGTACCATGCACTGCTGAGAAGAAAGTAAATTCCTTTTTATCCCCATTCAGTTTTCTCCAGAGATCCATCATATCTAGTCTCTCTAAGATTCTATTCACCTCCTTAACTTCTTTCTTGTTTATTTTGAGGTTAGATTTATCGAGTTCAGAGAGGGGGAGATTAAGGTCCCCCACTAGTATAGTTTTGAGAATTTCTTTAAGGATGATTTCTAGGTTCTTTCTTTGATCATGGCTTTCAGGTAGTCCAATAATTTTTAAATTATCTCTCCTGGATCTATTTTCCAGGTCAATGGTTTTTCCCATGAGATATTTCACATTGCCTTCTATTCTTTCATTTGTTTGGATCTGTTTAATAGTATCTTGATTTCTCATAAAGTCACTAGCTTCCATTTGCTCCAGTCTAACTCTGAAGGAATGAATCTCCTCAGTGAGCTTTTGAGATTCTTTTTCCATCTGGCAAATTCGACTTTTTAAGGCATTCTTCTCCTCATTGCCTTTCTGAGCCTCTTTTGCCATTTGGGTTAGTCTATTTTTTAAGGTGTTATTTTCCTCAGTCAGGCTGTTGACTGTTATTTCATACTTTTCTTGCATCTTTTTCATTTCTCTTCCCAAATTTTCCCCCACTTCTCTTATCTGCTTCTTAAAGTCCTCTATGGCCTGTAGCCAGCTTGTATTTTCATTTGGGGCTGTTGGTGTAGGAGTTCTGACCTCACAGTCCTCCTCCATGCTTTGAGCCTCTTTGCCCCTAAAATAGGAGTCCAATGTTGAACTTTTCTGTTTATTTTTTTTCGTTTGCCTAGGCATGTTGCCACTTAATTACTTGATTTTTGGGCTTGTTGCCACAGTAGGACTCTGCCACCAGACAGGGGAGCTTCCGCCCAAACGTGGGGTCTTCACAACTTCCTCCAGTTGGGTGGCCTCTGTAAAGCCTCCAGTCACTCTGGCAAGTTGGATACCCACCCCGAACTTCCCCCCCAGACCACAATCCAGATCCAGGCAGCTTAAAGCAAGAGTGATTAACCCCCAGACTGATTGCTAGATCTCCCTACAGTTCGCAGACCAGGAGCTAGAGCCACTGCTGAAGCTGCAAAATGGCTTCTGTGCTGCTGCTTCTTCAGCAGCTTTTTGCCCCCAGGGGAGGAAGCCATGTGTTCCCCAAATACTGGTCCCAAAGTCCATAGGGCACTAACCTCTCACTTTGTCCTAGGCATATCTGTGCTGATAATTCTGGAATCGCCACAGCTGCTGGTGTTCTGGGGTCCCTCCAGCCAGCTGAAGGCCCAGCCACCCTGGGGCTAAAACTGTGGCTCTGGGCTCCGCTCTGCGGGCTGCGCTGTTGGTTCCCAGCGAGCTGTGCTGCCTGCTCTCAGAGTGCTGCACTGGCCGCTCCCTGAAGGGCTGCTGGGCTGTCCTCAGCAGGAGGTTAGCTTCTCTGTGCCGTTCTGTGGGTGCTGTGGCTCCAGAAGTTGTTCGGAGTCCCCTTTCACATTGTTTGAAATTTGTGTGGGGCAGAGCACATTGGAAATGCTGTTTCTACTCCACCATCTTGGCTCCCTAAAGTCCTTCTTAAGGTCCTCTATGGCCTGCAACCCGCTCATGTTTTCCCCTGGGGCTTTTGGAGCAGGACTTCTGACCTCACAGTCCTTTTCCCACTCTATTCCCCCAAAATTGGAGTCTAGGGTTGCATTTTTCTGTTTCCTTTGCCTTGGCATGTTGCCACTTAATTACTTGACTTTTGGGCTTGTTGTCACACTATGGATTTTGCCGCCAGATAGGGGAATTTTCGTCCCGAATGTGTGGGAGGGCAACTTCCATTTCTGGCAAGCTGTAAACCCACCCACGACTTCCACCCCAGATCATAATCCAGATCCAGGGAGGTTATAGCAAGAGCGATTACCCCCCGAGACTGATCACTGGATCTCCCTACAGTTCGCAGGCCAGGAGCTGGAGCTGAGTCTGAAAACTACAAAATGGAGTGTCTCCTCAGCGGCTTCTAGCCCCCAGGGGAAGAAGCCAACGCATTCCCCAAATACTGGTCCCAAAGTCCATAGGGCACTAACCTCTCACTTTGTCCTAGGTATGTCTATGTTGATAATTCTGGAATCACCACAGCTGCTGGTGTTCTGGGGTCTCTCCAGCCGGCTGCTGGCCCTGCCGCTCTGGGGCTAAAACCTCAGCTCACACGGACCTGGGCTCGGCTCAGCTGGGCTCAGCTCCCCGCACGCTGTGTGCTGCTGGCTCCCAGAGCGCTGCGCTGATCCTTCCTGCAGGGCTGCTGTGCTGTCCTCAGTGGGAGGTTAGCTTCTCTGTGTCGTTCTGTGGGTGCTGGGTCATATGATTTTTTTAAGCTTCTTTTGGGTTCCAGGTATTTACCTAGACCATGAAAATAGCTTCAGTTGCTTTATCTTTGGTCCATATTTTCTGTTTTGGAAAGGTCTGAGAGGTTTGAAGACTAGAAATGTCTAGTCTTCCATCTTATTGGTCACATGACCCAGAAGCTATTTTAGGAGTTTCCATACTAATGGTGGACACAACATGCAAATAACTATAAACATATAAGATATAGTGTAAATGAGGTGTTTTCTGAGGTAAGTTACTACCTATACAGAAAGTAATTACAAAGAAACTGGAGGGACTACTACTAGATAACTACTAGAGGAATCAGAAGGCAGCCCTTAAGCTAAGTCTTAAAAGGAACTATAGGTTCTAAGAACTGGAGATAAGAAGGGAGAACTTTTGAAACCCAAGGGACAACTTGTACAAAGGAATGGAGATAAGAGATGGCATGAAGGAAATTAAGTACCTACAATATGCCAAGGCACTGTGCTGAGTGCTTTACAAATATTATCTCATTTGATCCTTATGACAATCCTAGGAGGTAGTTGCTATTATTAGCCCCATTTTACAGATGAGAAAACTGAGACAGACAGGAGTTAAGCGACTTGCTCAAGGTCACATAGCTTCTAAGTGTCTGAGGCTGGATCTGAACTCAGATCTTCCTGACTCCAAGTCTAGAGCTCTATCTACTGTACATTTAACTGAGTACTCAGGTGCCTTTGATGAATTCAAGCCATTAGACTCATATGAACTGCATCCCTGAATACTGAAGGAAATGGGAGTTGTGATTGTTAAATATATTTGAATATGTTAAATATATGTTGAATATATTTGAAAGGCCACAGGAAACATGAGAGGTCCAAAAACCTGGAGAAATGTTGCAAAGGTGAAATCAACAGGTGCTGGCAACAGGTTGATTATTGGGGGTGAGAGAGAAAGTCAAAAATCCAGGATGTTTTCTAGGTTGTGAGCCTCCAAGTCCAATCTACTATATAACCATTTCCTCTCTCACTTCCTTCTCAACATTTTGCAATCTGTCTTCTGGCTTCATTCAAGTAAAACTGTTCTTTCCAAAGTTATGGGTGATCCCTTAATTGCCAAATTTGATCGGTCTTTTCTCAATCATCATCTTTCTTGACCTCTCTATAATATTTGACACTACTGACCACTCAATCCTCCTGCATATTCTCTTCTGTGTTTTCACAACTCAGATTTCTCTTCTTCTGCTTGGTTCTTCTATCAGATCCTTCCTTCTCTGGTATTTTGGCTGAGGCTCTGCCCTAGGCTAGGAAAGCCTAAGATAATCTTTCACTTTCTCCCTTCAACAGCTCTAAAAAGATCAGTTATCATCTCTATTCAGATTACTCTCAGACCTCTACATATCCAACCCTAGTATCTTTCCTGAACTTGGCCACACACTCCCAGTTACCTATTGGATATTTAAAATTTGATATACAGTGTGCATCTCCATACAAAATGTCCAAAACTGAACTCAAAATCCACCACTTTTCTAAACTTCCCTATTTCTTTAGAGGGCATCTCCATCCTTCTAGTGACTCAGGATTACAACTTCAGAGTCACCCTTGATTTTTCATTGCTCCTTAGCCCACATATACAATCAGTTGTCAAATCTTACCAACTCAACCTCCATAACACTCATATCCATTTCTTTCTTTCTTTTTGCTTTTTGGAGGGGGTGGGGTAGGCAGGGTAATTGGGGTTAAGTGGCTTGCCCAAGGTCATATGGCTAGTGTGTCAGGTGTCTGAGGCTGGATTTGAACTCAGGTTCTCCTGACTCCAGGGCCCGTGCTCTATTCACTGCACCGCCTAGCCGCCCTCATATCCATGCTTTATTCTCTATTCACAGGCCACTGCCCTAGTTCAGGCCCTCATTGGCCAACATCTAGATTACTGTAATCTCCGTAGTTCTCCAGATCTCAGGTCTCCTCCTACTCCAATTTTTCCTCCACACAACTGCTAATGTGATTTTCTTAAAGCACATATCTAACCATCTCGTTCTCTACTCAACAAACTCCAGTGGTTCCCTATTACTGCAAGGATTTAATTATAAAGTCCTTTGCTTAGCAAGTAAAGCATTTCACAACCTGGTCCCTTTACCTATGTTTTCTACCATTTTACTTATTATTCCCCTTCTTGTACTTTGTAGCCCTTCCAAAGTAGTGTTCCTGCTGTTCTTCACACATGATACTTCATCCTCCATCTCTGTGCCTTTTTTTCTGAATGTCCCCCCACACTTGGAATGTACTCCCTCCTAATTTCTGCCTCTTAGAATACGTTTCCTCCAAAACTCAGTTCATGTGCCACTAAGAAAGCCTTTTCTCAGCTCTCTAGCTACTGCTTTCCCCTCTGAAATTATCTTGTATTTATTTTTTATGTATCAATATTCTGTATGTACCTGCTGTCTCCCTCAACAGAATATAAGTTCCTTGAGGGCAAGAACTGTTTCATTTTATCTTTTTATCTCCAGTACAAGCACTTAATGCTTTATTAATTGAAGATGAAATTAAACAATCACAAAAAATCAACTTCACAAGTATAAGAAGGGGAGTAATCACTGGACAGCTATTTCTTTGAAAAAGACCTAGGTGTTTTAGTGAACCAAAATCTTAAGAGTAATCAGATGTGGGGGGCAGCTAGGTGGCGCAGTGAGTAGAGCATTGGCCCTGGAGTCAGAAGGACCTGAGTTTGGATCCAGCCTCAGACACTTAAAGCACACACAAACCAAAACCTAGCTGTGTGACCTTGGGCAAGTTACTTAACCCCAATTGCCCTCCAAAAAAAAAATAAATAAATAAAATAAAAGAGTAATCAGATGTGATTAATGTGATCATATACTGCATTAAGAAAAGCATAACTTCCAAAAATAGAGAGATGACAGTCCCAACATTATTTCCTCTCATCAGATCTCACAAGATGTACTGTTTCAGTTCTGACGGCTGTGGTTTAATAAGGAATTGCATTAATAAGCTAAAGAAGAGATAATAAGTCTAGAAGAGAGTGAGGGGCTTTAAGTCCATGACATATGACAATTAGTTGCTGAAACTGGACATGTTTATCCTAGAGAATATAAGATTCAGAGGAAACAAGATAGCAGTCTTCAATTATTTAAAGGGCTATCAGGCTGAGAAGGTATTTAACTTTTCTGTTTGGCCCCAGAAAGGAGCCATACTAGACATTTGACTAGAAGTGATAGGTAGCAGTTACAAAGGGCAAATTTAGGTTTATTAAAACTTCCTTAACAATTAGATCTCCACAAAAGTAAATGGGTGGTCTTGAAAGGTGGTAGGTTCTCTGGTCTTGGAGGGTTTTAAGTAGAGATTAGATAACCATTTGTTGGGCATATTATAGTAAGAATTCTTTTTGGTTATGGGTTGGACTAGATAACTTCAGAGGCTGACTCAAATTTTCTGTGAATATCAATTTGGAAAATTTTTGTAGAGGCTGGAAAGAAAGGGCAGAGACTCAATGAAGTGATTAGAAGGCTATAGCTTCAGTCATGGTAAGAAGTAATAAAGGCCTGAATTAGGATGGTTATAGTTGAATGGAGAGAAGATGAATGTGAGAGATTTTGTGGAGGTAGAATTGCCTATGTTTGCAACTAATTGGATATGGATGTGGGTGGATTATAAAGGCAAATAAAGAATAGAGTATAACTCCTAGGTTGCAAACCCAATTTAGTAGAAAAGTGAGATATACCTTGGACTAGAAGGAATGCCTTGTATTGTTCATCTTTTTATGACTTACCTCCTCAACTAGAATATATATTTTTTAATATCAGGTGCTCTGTCTAGTACCTTTGTACCTCCAGTATTTTAACAGTGGCTTTTAAATAGCAGGCATTTAAATAATCATAGGTGTTAGGGGTAGATGGAAATATTTGATGCCTTTGATTCTAGGTTTGAAAAACATAAACCACTGAAAAAGTGAGTGACATAATTATTAAAAGAATATAAAAACCCTCGGTCGCTGTTTGCAATTTTCTGGCAATCCTAACAGTTCATATTTATATAGGTTTACAAAATTCCTTCCACATAACCCTATCAGGTAGGTGGTGCAAAAAGTACTATTTTCTCCATTGCATAGATGAAGAAACTGGGTCTCAAAAAGGTTAAATGGCTTGCCCATGATCATAGGGTTTTGAAAGAGACAAACACCTTCCAGTTCTTGAGTCTCTTAGGTCCAATTAAACATTATATGAACCTGGCCTAAGGTGAAGAGGGTCCCTTATGACACTGTAAGGTTTGCAAAGGCTTTATATACATTCTATTATTTGATCCTTACAACTCTGTAATGTAGGAATATTACCATCTCTATTTTACAGATGAAGAAACTGAGACTTAAAGAGGTTAAGTGACTTGCCCAGGGTCAGACTGCTAGTAAGCCATGGATATGGGAGAAGAGCATTTGCAGATTTAAATGTTCTATATTTGACCTCCCTGGATTGAAGTCTGGAACTCTACCAGTAATATTAGGCCAGGAGGAAGCCTCAGGAGAGGTTGGAGCCTAATTTCACAGAGCCTGGGGGGAAAGAGAGAGAGAGATCATGGAAAAGATCAAATGAGAAGGTTCACCCAGCCATAACCCCAAGGTTTCCAAGCTGGGGAAACCCACAAGATAGTCCTGGGAAAACAGGAAGGCGTGACAGTTTCTAAGGGCTAAGAATAATTCTTTATGAATCTCTTCGTCATCATCTGGAGGTAGGAGCTCCCTTCTCCAGTTATTTGGCATTACCCAGTCTGAACGACAGAATGAGATCTAGCAGTTGGAACCTCAGAGATCATCTAGTACAGAGGTAAGGAACCTGCCCGATCTTGTGGCCACCTGTAGTCTTCTAGTTCCTTGAGTTCGGCCTTTTGACTGGGTCCAGGTTTTACAGAACAAATCCTTTCATTAAAGGGCTTTGTTCTGTGAAGTTTGGAATCAAAGGGCTGCACTTGAGGACCTAGAGGGTCACATGGGGCCTTGAGGCCGCAGCTTCCCCACCCTTGGTCTAGTCCAACCCTCTTATTTTAGGTCCAGTGACATGTTAATAACTTGCTCTAGGTCACGCAGGTGGTAAAGGTCAGAGGTGGAACTGGAAGCTAGGTCTCCTGACTCCAGACAGCGCTCCCCCACTGAACCACCTGCTTTCCCTTTTGTGCTGCATTTCCCTCCAGCCCAATGCAAGGTCCCTGCTCCAATCCTTCCGGGAGTGGGGGGAGGGGAGAGGGAGGCTGGGAAGGGGGGGAGTATTTTTTTTTTCTTCCTGTCTTTGAATCCCCGGGGCCTTGCAAGTAGTAGTCACTTAATCCACGCTTGCCGAGTTAAACACTGGGGCTGCGTTCAAGCACCCTCTTTGCGAGTAACTGAATGACTATCAATGGCGACGCCGACTGGAAAGGGGAAAAATGGCTGCGGCGCAGAGTTAAGACGGGCCCTTGACGCCCCAAACCTAGCTGAGAAAAGTCAGGTACTTCCAGGGGCTTCCGAAGGTTCTTTCCAGGTATGGGGCGTTTGTCAGCTCCACATTCTGGGTGACCGCGAAGATCGACCACAACAGACACACACAGTGCACCCCCTTCAAGGCTCGACCAGTGGAAAAGCAGCTCCATAATCTTTGCAACAGCGATGGCCTGGAGGCAGTTTGCTTTCCCGCGTTGCCTCTTTACTCTTTACCCCGCCCCTTACGGCTCTTGCCTCTTGCTCCACCTCCTCTCCACCTCCCCGTGGGCGCGCAGGCGCCTTCGAACACTTGGTATCTTGGGTCACGTGCCTCCGCGCTCCTGCACTTGCTCTGGTTGCGGGAGAAAGCCCCGTGCTAGGGTTTAGCACTCAGGTCGCAAGGTTAGCTAGATGCTACTTACGGGGTCCAGGAGCCGACAGAGCGAGCAAATGCTCCAGAAGAACTTGTCTAGAGCTGACTTCTTGTCCCTGCATAGATGGTGTTAAATGAGTCAATCAGGATCCTTTAGTGCCTGCTATTGGCGGACACTATGCTAATCTCTGGGGATACCAAGGAGGAAAAAAAGACAGTCCCTGCCCTCAGGGAGCTAATGGAGAAGGCAGTGAACACACAAGTACAAATGAGATATATACAAAATAAATAGGAAATAATCTACAAAGGGAAGGCACTAGAACTAGGGGGGTGTGGAAGGCTTCCTGTAGAAGGTTGAGATTTTAGTTAGGACTTGAGGATCTGGAGGCAGAGATGAGGAGAGAGAGTGTGCCATCCAGGGGGGACAGCCAGAAAAAACGAAGGGCTTGTTTCTGGAAAATCCAGGAGGCCGGTGTCACTGGATCAGAGAGTAGGTGGGAGGAATGTAAGGTGTAAGAAAACCAGAAAGGCAGAGGGAGGCTACCTGGAAGGGCTTTGAATGCCAAAGGGAGAATTTTGAATGGATCCAGGAGTTAATAGGGAACCACTGGAGTTGGGGTGGCAGGGAGGTAGTGATATTGCTGGATCTGGCTTTAAGAAAATCACTTTGGTAACAAAATGGAAGAGGATGATTTGGAGTGGGCAGAGACTTGGGGGGCAGGAAGACCCACCAGGCTGTTGCAGTAATAAGGGCCTAGTGGCAGTGTCAGAGGAGAAAGGGAGAAGGAAAGATGTTGCAAAGGTAAAATTGACAAACCTTTTGCAATGTATTAGATATGGGTGTGGGTGAGGAGTTGAGGCTAACACCAAAGTTGGGAGCCTGAAGGTCTGGAAGGATGGTATTGCCCTCTTTTGTAATACTGAAGGTAGGGGCTGGGGGAGGAGGATTGAAGGGTTAAGAAAATGAGTTCAAGTTTGGATATGTTGAGTTTAAAATATCTATTGGACATCTAGTTCAAGATGTTGGGAAGGCAGTTGAAAGATTGGAGGTCTGTAGAATGTTTGGGACAAGAGATGGAGAGTTGAGAATCATTGGCATAGCAAGAGCTATTGCCATGTGCTTTGAACTATATATCTTTGCAGCCTTTTAGAGAGGTTTAGACAGCTCTAGGGAGGTGCTACCTTATTGTTCTTCCCCACTCTTTACTCCTCTCTTCCCACTTCAAGTTGGTGCTGCTGCACCCTCTTTTTCTTTTTCTTTCCCTCTTTTTCTTTCTCTTTATTTTGGAGGGGGGGAAGGCAAGGCAATTGGGGTTAAGCGACTTGCCCAAGGTTACACAGCTAATGTGTCAAGTGTCTGAGGCAAGATTTGAACTCAGGGCCAGTACTCTATTCACCCTACCACCTAGCTTCCCCTTCCCCTCTTTTTCTTTCCACCAATCTCAAAACTTCATTTTTCATTTTCCGGTGTTTCTTTGGTCATCTTTATCTCCTCTTTTGGTCTATCCCTTCAGGGAGAGGTTTCCCTAATGACAAAAGCAGGGACACCTGGACACTGCCAAATGTATTTGCAGTTTAAAAACTTTTTCAGTTGCTAAATATTTTGGAAATTTGGAGAAGTTTCATTTTTCTGATAGGCAAATACATACTGACACAATCCTGCTTGAGTGTGACACTTAGAGGGTTCAATCACAGAGTAATATTAGTGTTTGATCTTGGGAATCGCTGAGCCCTATTCCCCTCAATTTACAGTTGGAGAAACTGATGACCAAAGTCACAAAGTTAGGTGGGGCAGTGCTTGAACTAGAACTCAGTTTACTTGATAAGCTATGGGTTCTTACTCTCAGAGTTATTAACTTGCTACAAGGGAGAGGCCTGGAGCATTGGGAAGCCTGGGAGAGGGAAATTTCACTGCTTTCTTGGGAATCAGAAGAAATGTGTTCAAGCCCTGGTGCTGCCACTTAATAGCTGTGTGCTGATAAACATGATTTTGCCTATCTAAACTTTAGTTTCTTTATAAAATAAACATAATACTGCTTGTACTACCTACCTTTGTGGATTATTGTGGTAAAAAGCATTCAATTAATGAGTTGTCATACAAACCAAATGGCACTTTTTGGAAGGTACATTTAGAGGCCATGTGATGAACTTTACCTGGAAAATAGATTCAGAGATGGTATAATACAGTGAAAGAGCTCTGGATTTAAAGTCAGGTTGGAGGTTTTAATCCTACTCCCTAATATTACCTTACTACAGAATTGTTCTTCCATATTCAAAGTAGAATAGAAAAAAATTGAATTGCATAGGACACTAAATCTCTGTTATATATAGCCAGACAGAAGCTTATAATCCCTCTGTGTCAGCTTATATGTAATGTGAAGGGATTAAATTAGAGAACCTTGTGTACAGTAAAGACCCTTGCCCAAATTAAACTCAGAGGCTTCTTAAGGAAAAAGTAGAAAGGAGTTTATTACAATCTCTCAGGAAAGGGCATCCCCAACCTGAAAAAGGGCCAGAAGGGAGAAGCACCCTACAGAAGGCAAAAGCATGATTATATACTCCTAACATGGGAATTCCACACCCACCATGGGTGGGAATTCCACCCAACTGACCCACCTTACCATTGTTTGGTAAGGCAAGCTCACAATCTTCTTACTAATGCCAACCAATCAGAGCAATTTCAATCCATTACCATAATTATTACTAATGAGGCTCTAATTTTGTTAGATAACATACATAATATATGAGGTTCACTAAGTAAATGAAGTAACAACCCCAGAATACTGAACCCCCACCAATTCAACCTAGATGTGTCCTGATCTGGGCCTAAGTGTCCCAAGGCCACTGTCTGATTTCTGATTGGTCAAATCTACCTGCTGCTGCCAGCTCCTTTTATTCTACATTATTTAATTTTTTTTTTTAATTTTTTTTTCTTTTTTTTTTTTACATTATTTAATTTTTAATATTATCTTGGAGTACTTTGGGACCTGGGAACCCAACTTCTTCCCAAAGCTACTGCCTCAATTCTTCCCAAGGCTACTGTCTGGTACTTTTTATCAATAATCTTATTTCAGCAATTCTTGCAGTTCTGTAGAAACTTAACCCTTTGCTACCTCTCACACTACCATTCCTTTCCCCAAACTAAAAAGGCCTCTAATTTGGTCTTAATAGTTAATCCAATCAATTGTATTAATATCCAATAGCTCTTACATTACCTTGAAATGCACAATGACCCAATATATGTAGGGAAATGATACTGAACTTAGTTACAAAGTATAAAGAAGAAATAAAAATATAATAGGATGTTCAGAATGGGGAAACTTCACTGCAAATTATCCCTCACACTTGTGAATGTAAGGAGAATTTTATTATCCTTTTTAGATTTTAGTTTCTCAGGATCCATGGCCATGGCAATGCCTAGTTTCTAGGTGTCAGATAATAACTCCCAGAATAGCCCCAAGGATCCTAGATAGTAATTTCTAGAATCACAGTGATAGATAGTCCTGTTGTGACTGTGCCATGAGATATGGGGTAACAATTGATATTTACTATGCTTGCACAGAATGACAATATTGCTAAAGTTAACCTGTCAGGATATTGTTGGCAAGATGCCTTCTTTGTCTGTCGCCCTATAAAGCAAGTGGACACTGATCAGTGAGTGGGGAATCCATAGAGGAACCCATAGGGGAATATGACAGTGTAATACTGTGTATGCCTCAGCTGGCCACCATTGAGGCTTGAGGGGATTTAGGGGAGAGCACAAGCTGTGTCTGTCTCAATTGACCCCCATCATGATGTAGGGGTAGTTGCGCCACACCCCCACTCCTTTCTTGCTGGTCCCTGCAAGAAGGATGATTAGGGAATGCTGTAGGAGTTGGTGCTCCCATTATCAGCAACCCTCTGAGAAGACTAGACCAGAATAAAGGAAGATTATTAACTCCTCTGAAGGGGTGTCTTCCTGTCCTTCCTGTCTGACCAGATAAAGAGTAAACTTGTTAGAGACTGGAGTCTGAAAACTCTAGTGCATCCTTTGTGTTATCTGTGAAACATCTTGAATGTGTGCATTCCAATTCTAAGTCTATAATAATTTAGATTATTACTACTCTGATTTTCCTGGTACAGGACTGGTGATTTCTTAAAGGAGAAATATTTGTAGCATTTTACAAATATAACAAGTGGGGGGAAAATGGTGTCTAAATTCCCTAAAGGTACCTTCTCCCAGAATTGCATGTCCCTGTCGACCAAACGAATGAAATGTTATCTGTCCCAACCTGTCTTCCTGCAACTCTCTTTTCAAAGAGAACCCAGCCCTGTTATGCACTACATAGGGGATAATGAAAAAGAGCAAAGAAATTTGTTGGGCTGGCTAACCACTTTTTACCTTGCAGCAGATTACTTTATAAATCTAAAATACATTTTCAAATTAAACTAATCATTTTTAGCAATGAAGCTAGGCTTTTCAGTTACTAGATACAGTTTTGAAATGCTCTCTCAAGGGAACCTCTCGTAAATTTCCTTACAAATATTTCAAGTAATCTGAAAGATATTCCCCACCATTTAGGGGAGAACTATCTAGAATCCTATTTTATTTCAAACTGTATAAGCAGCCAAATAGCACCATGTATTGTTTTAAATAAACCAGTCCTGACATTTAGTCTCAGTTAAATGTCTTTCAGTCATCCAAATACTGTTTTTTTTTTGTTTAAAATTGTTTTTATTCTGAATGTAACAAATACAAAACAACAATAAAACAGAAAGTTGTACATGAAACTATGAATCTTTATTAAATATAGTTTATTTTTCCTTTTAAGTAATAAATTCAATATGCAACTTTGAAAACTGCTCTGCATGTCTATTTCCTTCCTGCCTTCCTTTGTTCCCTTCTGTGCATTTTAAAAAATGCTTCAATGACCCTCTTTTCCTTTATCTTTTAGCAGCTTGATTGCTAGGCTTCCTCTTCCTCCTTCCTTCCCTAGGTGGGAAAACAGACAAAAACAAAAAATGACAACAAAAAAGAGAAACCCTTTTAAAAACAAATATAGTCAAGCAAAACAAATTCCTACTTTGGCCATGTCTGAAAATGTATGTGTTTTCTGTATCTTGTGTCTCTTACTCTCTGACAGAAAGGAGTGTTGGTGGTAGAGGGGGTGTTTGAATATATCAATAAGGTGTATGCCAGCTTCTTTTCCTGACCTTGTGTATTAAGGATCTGATAAAAGTAGCTTCCAGTTTGGGACAGAATGCCAAGAGATATGGTGTCTTCAAGAGAATTCAGGAATTCAAGTAGAGTTGTCACTATTTCCTAAATCTACTATTTAGGAAAATTACTTTGAAGTCTTAAGTGAACTCTTGCAAAGTGAAATGGGCAAAAGCAGGAAAACAGTGACTAACATCAATAAAACAATTGAAACGGAATGCTATGAAATTATAATGATCACTGTTGACCTCAAAAAAGAGCTAAGAAAAGCCAGTTGCCCTACTGGCTTTTTTTTTTTTTTGTAATATTCTTTGTGTAACCCCAGTCCCAAAGTCCATTGTTATGGGATTCTCTCCTCTTTGGTAGAGATGAACATCTTTCTGTATGAGGGATGGGGCAGAGTTCAACAGAGTGGAAGAACTCTAGCCTTTGAGCTCTCACTTTGGTCACTTTTGGCTTCCAGTTTTAAGAGGGAAGGTGGGAGAAGACAACCCAACTTCAGGTTGCTGAAGGAAAAAAAATCTGAGAAGACATGAGAGGAGCTGGAAGTCTGTGTACCATATCCCTGTCTCCTGTCAGACTTGAGACTGGAGAGTTTCCCCTTGGGTGAGATCTAGGTTTCGCTTTCTTGGTTGAGTTGAATTCCTTTGATCCAAGTGGGAAAGTTCCTTCACTCTGTATATATTCTCCCATGTGTTCTTTCTTTGGTTTTTGTTTTGCTTGGATTTGGATATATGGATATTTTTGCTATGTGTGTATTCATTGTAGAACTGATACTTGGTGGGGAAAGGGTTAAGCCTTGGATATAGAACTTGAGTTTCTCCTTCTCCCCAATAATTATCAGCAATCAGAAGTTAGATTAAACCCGATCACATCTCCTAAACCAACTGTTCATACGGGAGCAGATGGATACAGTTCTAGTCTGGAAACTCCTCTCTCCAAGGGGAGCAGAGAGGCATCTGCTGGCCCTAACTTTCTGCCTCCTCCTGGCAAGAATTAACATCTCCCTTGGAGAAGGGCGAAGGGTGAGGCGAGAAGAAGCCAGAGATGTCTCTTCTGTCTCCGTTTTAGCCATACAATGATACCTTCCCCCAACAAGGCTAAGTGTGTGTGTGTGTGTGTGTGTGTGTGTGTGTGTGTGTGTGTGTGTGAGAATCAGCCCTCACAATCCATGGGACCTTGCCCTAGTTTGGGGCCTTGCTGTATTTGTTATAAGGGGGTGGTTCTTTGGGAGGAGCGAAAGGGAGCAATACACTGGGAAATGTAAGTCATATAGAACAAAATACATCAATGAGAATTTATTTTTAAAAAAGAAAAAAGGGGACAGACAGAAGAGGACAGGAATTCAAGAGGTCTAAGGATGAATTTACAATGAATTTCTCATCACTACTCCTATTATCTAATCTAGCTTCAGCCCACTGAGTACTCTGCCCTGGCAAAACTCAGGCCCTGGGAGAAGACCTGATAATAATCACAAGAGCTTTTTAGGGGTTGGGGGAGTGGGAACAGGATGGACCAAGACAAAATGAAAGAGCAACAGAGTAGTGGGAAGGGGATAGGGCAGGGGTGGGAAATCTGTGGCCTCAAGGCCACATGTGGCTCTCTAGGTCCTCAAGTGCGGCCATTTGACTGAATCCAAACTTGACAGAACAAATTCCTACCCTTAGGATAGGGAATCAATCCCTGCCCCCTAGGTTGGTGTCTTTGGCAAAGCCTGGCCTTCTTTCAAGTTCATGCTCTGCCCAAAGATCTAATTTTTGCCCTTTCTTTCTCATCCTTGTTCATTACCCAGGGTCACATATGAAAGCAAGGTATAGTAGAAAGTATTCTGAATAGTGAGAGGATACAGGTTGGAATCTTGGCTCTGCCACTTCCTACCCATGTGTTCTTGGGCAAGTCTCTTAATTTCCTTGGGCCTCAGTTTCTTCATCTGTAAATTGAGGGGATTGGACTAGATGACCCCTAAGAACCCTTCTAGCTCTAAATCTATATTCCTATCAAAATCCATTTATATCACAGGACTTGTAGAGTGAGGGCACTGCAAAATGAGGCATGGAAATTGGT
Source organism: Gymnobelideus leadbeateri (assembly GCA_011680675.1). NCBI lineage: Eukaryota > Metazoa > Chordata > Mammalia > Diprotodontia > Petauridae > Gymnobelideus > Gymnobelideus leadbeateri. The sequence goes on from WOXC01008557.1 coordinate 17,552, forward strand.
TGTGTTGTTCCATGTCATTATTGGACCCTGATGTAAGTAGTTCATTTGGGGTTTTGCATCATGTACAAGACAGAAGGTGGGAAGTCCCAGAGAGCTGAATCTATTCCATGACCCTTCGGCAAGTTACTGCCCTTCTGTGGGCCTCACTTTCCTGATCTGTCAAAGAAGGACAGGTTGGACTTCACTATATCATCTCTAAAGTCTCTTCCAGCTCTGATATTCGTTGAATATATCTGTATGAAAAGAAAAAAAATGAAATCAATCTGTAATATCTACTAAACTTGATCAGATGCTGTTTCCTCCTTTTCAAATCATTACTGGGGAGGGAGTGGGAATAAAATGAAAAAAATTATGGGATAACCAATGTTTACATTAGTAACAGTCACTAAAACTTTGGATTATTGAATTTTAGGGCTAGAAGGGACAGTTGAGCTAATCCAGCTCACCTCATGTGGAAGGAATTTATGGAGAAGCTTAATTCTACTATAGTTTAGAAATGGGCCTGGAAATTTGTGGATCATCTAATCTGAAACCTTTATTTTACAGATGAGAAAACAGATCTAGAGAGGGAAAGTGATTTGTCCAAGGTCAGACAACTAGTAAGCATCAGAGAGCCAGTATTAAGACCCAGGGGTTCTGTGGCCCTTCTCGTTGTTCTTTTTTTTTTTTTTAATAATTAAAAAACAGAAAAACAAAAACAAATAAAAACAAACCTGAAACATTTTGTCTACAAGGAGGCTGCTAACCAAATCTCCCTACAGAATACATTTTACCAAAAGTAATTTGTCAATTGTTAACAAAAAGTAAGGGCAGCTAGGTGGCCTCATATGTGGGAGAAAAGGATTTGGGGTAGCCACATAGTGCAGTGGATAGAGTGATGGTCCTAGAGTCTGAAGGACTCATTTTCCTGAGTTCAAATGGATGACCCTGGGCAAGTCACTTAACCTTATTTGCCTCAGTTACTTCATCTATAAAATGAGCTGGAGAAGGAAATGGCAAACCACTCCAGTATCTCTGCCAAGAAATGGTGGACACTTCTAAAAATGATTGAACAATAAAATCGAACAAAAAGAGAGGCAAGGAACAGTGGATAGAGAACTGGTCTCAGACTCAGGAGACTTAGATTTATGTCCTGCTCCTGACATCTTCTAGCTTATGGGCAAGTCACTTAACTCTCTGACATTATAAAGTTATTGAGGTGTTACTGCAATTCTCTACATCAATGAAATCCCAGATCCAGAAAAAAGTACTAGAACAGAGATGTGAAATGTTTGGGCAGCCAGCAACTCTTCCCAGTGCAGTCTGAACTCTATTAAAATGTAATTGGGAAATATTTAACAAAATACAAAAATGAAACATAGATACTACATTTTAAAACTGTCACATATGGCCTGTATATTGGGATCCGTATGTACAGATTAGTGACCCCTATTTCTGTTTGTTCATCACAAATAGACTAGAATACCAAGGGATATAATGAAAAAGGATTGGGATGAAGATGATAGCACTTCTGAGCCTCAAATCATAAGGCAAGAGTCATCAAAATTATTTGGGATTTTATAGAAAAACAAAAACAAAAATGCATTAATGGAACAGATTAAATAAGCAACAAACAGATACAATCAATAAATGGTAGTTTGATTGATTGATTGATCAGGGTTTGATTGATCCTAGAAAACAAATCACTGGGGTAAAGACTCTTTGACAAGAACTCCTGGAAAAAAAATAGAAAGTAGTTTGGCAGAAATTAGATTTAAGTCAGCACCTTACATCATAAATCTCAAATTCAAAATGAAAATATAATCTGAACATAGAGGGTCACACAATAAAAAAATAGAAGAAAACAAGGTCAGGAACCCTTTGCAACTATATTTAGGGAGGAAATTCTTAAATGAGAGAGAAAGGCTATCACATTCAATTCCGTAAAAAATTTTAAAGCATTTACACAAGCAAAATCAATGCAGCTAGGATAAGAAGGGAAATTTGATAAGGAAAAAAATCTTTGCAACAGATATATAAAGGTTTATTATGTAAGGGAATTAACTCAACATAGAAGAGCAACAGCCATTACAAATAGTTCTTTAAAAAAACTGCCATCTTCCCCAAGTCACTGATAACAAAAGAAATGCAAATCAAAACAACTCTGAGGTTTTTACCTTGTACCCAGCAAATTGGCAAAGATGACAAAAATTGGAAAGAGTTTTGGAAGGACTTTTAGAAAGCAAGCACACTAATATAGGTAAAATCTGGATTGATTAAGCCATTCTGGAAGGCATGTTTAGAATTATGCTTTTAAAAGTGACTAAAAAGTTCATATCCTTTTAGTCAAAGACTCTCACTGCTGGATATAATGCTCCAAGAATATCAAACATAGAAAAAGTCCCATATATACTAAACTATTCAGAATAGCATGTTTTTCTGGTAGCAAAGATATGGAAGCAAATGTAGGTGCCCAATGTTTGGGCAATTACTGATCAAATTATGGTACATGGATGTAATGGAGTATTATTGTGCTGTAAGAAATTATGAATATGAAAAACGTAGAGAAGAATGGAAAGATTGTGTGAATAGATGAAAAATGAAGTAAGCAGAACCATGAAAATGATATGTATAACGATTATGTAACAATAAATAAAACAATGTAATGATAAAATGACATTAAAAGCTAGATAATCATAATGACCAAGAAGCTTGGCTCTCTCTGGAGAACAACTAAGAAAATCCACCATTCACCTTCATTGCCAGGTTGAGGACTATGGGTATGAAATATTGTTTTGCTTTTATACATTATTGATTTATTGGTCAGTTTTTCTAAATTGCTTTCCATTCTACCACCTTTTAATTTTTGCTACACTGGATGCCTTTCTGGGTAGGGAAGGAGGGAGGGATCTCTTTGGAAGTGAATGTGATGTAATGTAAAAACAAAAAGTGTCATAGAGCATACAAGTTACATTAAAAAAAAAATAATCACTGATCTAACCCAGGGAACTTTCTCTGAGGAGAATAGAGTGGTCAGCCTTTGGCTCCAACCTCCTGCTTCCCTTCACGGCAAGAATCAAAGCCTACTTTGGAGAAGACTGAGTGGAGAAAACTCTGTTCATGTCTCCTTGCAAGATACATGTAGAAAAATCCGCATGGACACACATATACACTACTCTCTTATACTGCCCTGCCAGTCTGTGTGTGTGGGTGAAAACTTTTCCTTGTATCACCTTTAAGTGTGCTACTCTTTACATTTCTTACTCCAAAGCTTCCTAGAGAAGTAGTAGGGGTTAAGGAGTATGGTAAACAAAGGCGCTGATGTCAGGCCTAGAGGAAACTCAGCCTTGGAGAGTGAATAGAAACCCAAAGGCTTCAGGAGCATGTAATGGCAGACAGATATGTCTTTGGTGACTATGACCTTAGTGCTTGAGAATGGCTTCAAACATTTAACTCAAAAGAGAAGGGAGGCCAGTTTATGTTCCCTCTAAGAATTGGGGATTTCTTGTCACTATGGAAACATAAATCTAGGCATTAAAGAGCCAGGAAAAAACCCACTAGTGTTTCCCTGGCAACAGAAAAAAAAAAAACACCAAAAGCATTATGAGACAGTGAGATGGTGTATCTTCACCCTCTCTAATTAAGTTATTGGGAAGAAGTTGAAGGGGGCTTGAGTGACTCACCTAAAGCAGATGAAGCATGAAGGCTTTGCCTTGAGAAAGGAAATTGCTAGACTTTACCCCTGCCAGATGAATTGTTTAATGTGGCAGAATGGTCACTGAAAGCGTCCTGATACTCCTATTCTGAGGGTGATCTCTATACCATAGAGCTTCAAATCAAGTAATGTCCAGACCTTTTACTGCTCATGACTGAGGAATAGAAGAATGGGATCTGGAGAGATTGGGAAAGATATTTACAACTCCTTGTGTTAGGATGGATAAATAAGACACTTTTCCCACGTTCCTGCCCCTCAGTATGAATGAAAAAATATAAAAAAATGTCAAGATGCACTGCTTCAAACAAAATAATATGTTCTAAACTCATCCTGTCTACATTTGAGAAACACATTATTTTGTCTGCAGATAAAAGCATATCAACAGTAATACTTTGGGGGTCATGCATTGGTTTAATTATTACATTCTACCAAGAAGATTGTTGTTGTTATTGGTTTGGTATCCTTAGAGGACATGATAACTAAATGTGGCATCAAGCTTTCTCATTTGATGCCTGGATGAAATACGTATTTATAGAGCACTTGAGACAACTTCAGGAGGTTGGTAAGGGAGTTTCTGTTCTGTTTGGCAGCACAGTAAGGTTGTATATTCTTGACTTTAAATTCTAAACTCTGTGGTAAACTATATTTATGGGGGGAAATTGCATAAGGACATAAAAAGAAAAAAGGAATAAGTGTTCTTTTTATAGGATGGCATCTTAGAGATCATTTAACCCAATCCCCATATTTATTTATTTTTTTAGTCTGGGTCTTCTTATTTTGCCCAGGCTGGAGGTGCTGCAGCCCCTCATGGCCAGTGCCAATACTGATCAGCAAGGAAGCTTTGAACTCTTTTTCTGACTGGGCTAGTTTGTCCCTCCTTAAGTAACCTGGTGATTCTTTGCTTCTGGGGGTCATCATATTGGTGACTGACAGTACAAAGTGGTCCTTTTGTAGCTCAGAACTCCTATAATTCAATGATCCACCTGCCTCAGCCTTCCCAGTAGCAGAGATTCTATGCATGGGCCACCATGCCTAGCCCAACCCAACCTCTTCATTTCACAGATGAGGAAACTGAGGTCTGGAAAGATAAGTGTCTGAATGCATATAGCCAGTAAGTGGTAGAACCAGGATCTGAACCCAGGTCCTTTGGCTCTGGCCTTGAGCTCTTTTCACTATACTTTCCTGACACCATTACATTTTCTTTTTTGGTATTTTTGACCACTTTTTAATCTGCCATCTAAGCAAAGTGAAAGATAGGGTTTGACAAAAAAAAAATGGCAGTGATAAAAGGCAAAATATAATAAAAGACATGTCCTTTTAAGGAAATATGAATTACTAAAGTAAAAATAGAAAAATTAGTAGATGATTATTCAAATTTAGAAAATAATTATTCAGTTTACAAAAGGAAGCATGAAGTGTTAAGTAGTGTGATTCTTTAGTCTATTTAAACTACAACTGAGTTTACAAAAAAATTTCTTGGGCGCATTCCTATTAGAAAAAGTGAGGCATATCTCACCGTCGAGTAAAACTCATACCATGTAAATCAAAGTGTAATATGTTTTTAAAAAGGAATTATGAAAGAAGATAACCTCTTCTGCCAGTTTACTTAGACCTACTTTCTACTCCTAATTATGAGGATTGTTGTTGTTTTGTTGGATTTTTGTGGGTGTCTCATAGGACTTTGTCTTTAACTCTTTTCTCTTCTCCCTCTATAGTTTTTCACTTGGTGATCTCATTGGCTCCCATGGATTCAGTGATCATGTTTATGCAAATGATTCTCAGATCTAGTTAGCCAGCCCCAACCTATCTCCTCACCTGTAGACTAAAAACTCCAACTGCCCATTAGGGTTCTCAAACTGAGAAATTGTTGTTTAGTCATTTTCAGTTTTGTTCTATGCTTCATGATCCCATTTCAGATTTTCTTGGCAAAGATACTAGAGTAGTTTGCCATTTCTTTCTCCAGCTCATTTTACAGATGAGGAAACTAAGGCAAACAGGTTACTTTACTTGCCCAGCGTCACAGCTAATAAGTGTCTGAGTCTGGATTTGAATTCAGGAAGATGTCTTCCTTATTCCAGGACCTTTACTGTATCTACTGTGCTACCCAAGATGTCAGTAGACATCTTAAATTCAACATGTCCAAAACTGAACTCATCATCTTTCCCCCTAAGACCCTCCCCCTCCTAATTTTCATATTACTGTAGAGGACGACACTAACCTGCCCCAGACCCTCGGGCTCACAACCTATGTGTCATCCTCCCTATGTTTTTATTTCTGTCTCTCTATTATTTTCTCATGGTCCCATGTCTACCAATTTCCCAGGGGAGAGTAAATTAATCTTTGATGAATATCATCATCCCAAGTCAAGATGAGAACAAAAATTTCCAGAATTCTTATCATTTCTCTTCTCACCCTGTATTCAAATTCTTTGCCTTTTCCAATTCCTCTCAGCTACAAGGCCCACTCGTTAACTGTACATGTCCACCTTATGGTGGGCACTCATTCTTTTCTCAAGATACTCAAATGGAAAATGAAAGAGAAGACGCAAATATTTCAGCAATGGCTACTGACTCTCATTAAATTTTGGATGAGAAGGGAGTCCTGCTGGGTTAGCTTGGGTGACCATTTTCTTTCTTTCTTTTTTTTTTTTACTGCAAAATTTACTTTATTGAGTGGTTAGGTGGCAAAGTGAATAGAGCACTTGCCCTGGAGTCAGGACAACCTAAGTTTAAATCTGGCCTCACTTACTAGCTGTGTGACCTTTGATGAGTCACTTAACCCCAATTGCCCTACAATAAGCGCCTTCATTTTCTCTTTCAGTCTTTTCTCACCCCTTTACTGACTTCCATTTTCATTATCATTCCATTGACACTACTTTCTCCAAAGTTACTAATGATGTCTTAATTGCCAAATCCAGTGGTCTTTTCCCAATCTTCATTCTCCTTCACCTCGATATAGTTTTTGATATTGTTGATAACTCTTTCCTCCTTTATACTCTCTTCTCTCTGGGTTTTTGGATCATCTCTCTCTCTCTCCTAGTTTTCCTCCTACTTATCTAAACACTAGTACTCTGTCTCCTTTGCTGGATCATCCTCTAGATTATGCCCTTTAAAGTTATGTGTCAGGGCAGCTAGGTGACATGGTGAATAGAGCACTGGCCTTAGAGTCAGGAGTACCTGAGTTCAAATTCAACCTCAGACACTTGACACACTTACTAGCAAAGTGACCTTGGGCAAATCAATTAACCCCAATTGCCTTGCCATCCCCTGTCAAAAAAAAATAAAGTTAGGTGACCATGAGAACTCTCTTCTAGGCCCTCTCCTCTTCTCCTTCTATAATACTTCTCTTGATGATTTCATCCACTCCCATGGGTTTTATGCTGATGATCTTCAAATGTATTTTTTTCCTGATCCACTTTCTCTGCTGACCTTGCATTTTCAATTGTCTTTCAGATATCTTGAACTGGATGTCTAGTACATAGATTTTCTCCTAAACCCTCTCACCTCTCTTACTTTCCTTGCTACTGGAGAGGATAACAGCATCCTCCTAATTTCTTAGGATAACAAGCGAGGAATGATCCTGGATTCCTCACTACCCCTTGCTACCTCCATATCCAAATTATTGCCCAAATCTGGAGATTTCACCTCCAGTTCTCAAATATATATATTATGGTTCTCAAATATGCCTATTTTCTCCTCTGACAGTGACACCCTTCTAGTATAAGCTTTTTTTTCTTTTTTTTTAATTTTTAAAAATTAAACAAATGCTTTATTAACTTCTGGTTTACATCATTCATTTCCACCAGATTATGAGTTACATTTTTCCCCTACCCACCACCCCAGAATAGCAGTCCCACTAGATATCTCCTCATCCAATCTGCTCTCTCCCATATCTTCTCCCATACCCCATTTGACTTTGCCATTAGGGCAAGGTGAATCTCTGAGCCCCACTGCCTGGACATCTTATGAAACATTTAATTTTAAAACTTCGATTTTCAGATCCATTCCCTTTCTCCTTTGTCACCCACTCCCTCTGAGAAGATAAGCAATTCAGTATGTGTTGTACATGTATATCTATGCAAAACATTACCATAGTAGATATATGTAATGGAAATGCAGATTTAAAGATCTTCCCTGCCCCTAGCTTAAGTGCACCTGGAGCTTGTGGTGGGAAGCTTGTTTTTCAGGAAAGCCCACACCTTGACACTTTGTGATTGAGCAGTGGGTCAAGGAGGTTGTTACAATCTTTGAGCCAGGAGAAGGCTATATAAACTCTGATGAGGGGCTTTGCTTTGGGGCTCACTTTGAGAAATGTTGTGTGATTTGACCAGATGAGACTCTGGGAAGCCGTTGTTGAGAGCCCCCCGGCTTTGAAAACCCAGATGTTGATGCTTCCCTCTCTGGTAACTGTGATTTGGTATTGATATAATGGTTGGACAGTTTGGAAGCCTGTCTGTTTGATCTGTAAGTTCTGTAACTCTGAAGTTCGGGTTCTGACCTTTTTTCCCTGAACTTAGGTAATGTATGTTTGTTTGATTAAAGTAAGCTTGTTAACCCATTTTGAGTTGCTTTCCTTTTGAAAAGCAGATCTAAGAACCTGTGTTGGCAGTCACCCTGGGGATATTGGGGTGCTTGCTGCTACAAATGGCGACGAGGGATGGGATCTGCTGAGTAAAAGGAAAGTATGGGGGCTGGGATAATTGTTTGTTTCCCAGTTGTGGTAGCTGTGATTCTGTGGAGCCATGGAGCAGGAGAGAAGAAAGACCTGCATGCTGACTTCACTGAGCTGAGAGCAGGAATGGTGAGCTGCCTGCATGGAGACCTATGGAGAAGCCTGGAGCTGCTGCCTTCTGCTGGAGGAGAAGGAACCCAGGAGTTTGGAGTTCAGCCACAGGACAAGATAAGGACTGTGTGGCAAAGCAGGGGCACTGAATGTGTTTCCTTGCTACATCCCACAGTTTGGGACCCAGGGGGGATGGACTTGTGACTATGGTGGGTGGGGTGAAGTGCCATGGACCCCAAGGACCCCACTTTGGTTTTGTTGCCCAGCTTCCTCTCTGGACTTGAAAGCAGGGGCTGGAGCAGTGTTGCGGGAAGGACACCCCCCTCCTCCCAAGAGAACTTTATGCGATATATACTTTGTATTTTGTGAATTGATGTGATAATGCTTTGTATTTTGTGTTTAAGGCCCAGTGGCCACTTTGGTAACTTTAGATGTACCTTGAAAATATGACTTAAGGGATGGTTAGTGCTAATTGAAATGTAAATTGTCTATGCTATGGGCATACTTAGTAAGACTTTACTGAATAAGCTACTGATTGTACTTTGAGATATTGTTACAGATGAGAGACTAATTGAGTTAATCAAGACTTTGCCCCATGAGTGGAAGACTTGTACTTTGAAAACTGATGTAACTGATTGAGTTAACATAAGAGTGACTATTTTTTGATTTTGCTGATAAGTGACTGAGTTAACATTTGCCCCATGAGTGGAAGACTTGGACTATTGTATTTTGAGATTATATTGTGATTTTCTTATGTACCTGGAAAATGTGACCTAAGAGATGTTTAGTGCTAATTCAAATGTAAGTTGTGTATGCTATGGGCAAGAAAGATCTTGGGGCCGAATGTAATGGAAATGCAGATTTAAAGATCTTCCCTGCCCCTAGCTTAAGTGCACCTGGAGCTTGTGGTGGGAGGCTTGTTTTTCAGGAAAGCCCACACCTTGACACTTTGTGATTGAGCAGTGGGTCAAGGAGGTTGTTACAATCTTTGAGCCAGGAGAAGGCTATATAAACTCTGATGAGGGGCTTTGCTTTGGGGCTCACTTTGAGAAATGTGTGATTTGACCAGATGAGACTCTGGGAAGCCGTTGTTGAGAGCCCCCCGGCTTTGAAAACCCAGATGTTGATGCTTCCCTTTCTGGTAACTGTGATTTGGTATTGATATAATGGTTGGACAGTTTGGAAGCCTGTCTGTTTGATCTGTAAGTTCTGTAACTCTGAAGTTCGGGTTCTGACCTTTTTTCCCTGAACTTAGGTAATATATGTTTGTTTGATTAAAGTAAGCTTGTTAACCCATTTTGAGGTGCTTTCCTTTTGAAAAGCAGATCTAAGAACCTATATTGGCAGCTACCCTGGGGATATTGGGGTGCTTGCTGCTACAATATATTGTAAAAGACTGTTTATATTTCCTTCCCACATGTCTCACCTCCCACCTGGTCCATTCCCTACTTTGATCCTGTCCCTCTTTGATAGTGGGTACTTCTAACCTCCCCTCTCCCCAGAATGCCCTCCCCTCCATCATCCCCCCTCTCATCCCCCTTTCCCCTACTCAGGAGAGTGAGTGAGGGTAAGATATTCCATTTAGTATGTATGTGATTCTCTCCTTGAGCCAACTTCAATGAGAATATGCTTTTTGCCTTTTTGCCTTCCTGTTCTTCCCCTCCCCTGCAACTACTTCCCCTTGCCTCTTCTACATGAGATAGTTTGCCCTACCTGTCTCTCTCCATCTCCTCTTGCCACTTTCCTCTCTCACCTCTTGACTTCACCCCTTAAGAATCATCCCTTCCTTGGGGCGGCTAGGTGGCGTAGCGAGCAGAGAGCCAGCCCTGGAGCCAGAAGGACCCGAGCTTGGATCTGGCCCCAGACACCCAACACACAAACAAAAACCCAGCCACGTGAACCTGGGCAAGTCACCCAACCCCAATTGCCCTCCAAAAAAAAAAAATAATCATCCCTTCCCATCAAATTCAACCTGTGCCCTCTATCCATGTATACCTATGAACATATGCCATGTACCCTTCTTCAATTATTTTCATAATGAGAAATGTTTCATCAAACACAGTTATTGTTTTTCCATGTAGGACTGTAAATAGTCCAACTTTGATAAGTTCCTTTTGATTTCTTTTCCTTGATTACCATCTCAAGCATCTCTTGCTTCTTGTGTCTGAATGTCAAATTTTCTATTCAACTCTGGTTTTTTCATCAAGAATGCTTGAAAGTCCTCTATTCCACTGAATGACCATATTTTCCCCTGAAACAAGATACTCAGTTTTGCTGGGTAGGTGACCCTTAGGTTCATTCCCAGCTCTTTTGCCCTCTGGAATATCATATTCCATGCCCTTCTATCCCTCAATGTAGAAGCTGCCAGGTCCTGTGCTATTCTGACTGTGTTTCCACAATATTGAAATTGTTTCTTCCTGGCTGCTTGTAGTATTTTCTCCTTGATCTGGGGATTCTGGAACCTGGCTATAATATTCCTGGGGGTTTTCTTTTGGGGATCTTTTTCAGGAGGTGATCTGTGGATTCTTTCAACCTCTATTTTGCCCTCTGGGTCTAAAACATCAGGGCAATTTTCCTTGAGAATTTCTTTAAGGATGATTTCTAGGCTCTTTCTTTGATCATGGCTTTCAGGTAGTCCAATAATTTTTAAATCATCTCTCCTGGATCTATTTTCCAGGTCAGTGGCTTTTCCCATGAGATATTTCACATTGCCTTCTATTCTTTCATTTGTTTGGATCTGTTTAATAGTATCTTGATTTCTCATAAAGTCACTAGCTTCCATTTGCTCCAGTCTAACTCTGAAGGAATGAATCTCCTCAGTGAGCTTTTGAGATTCTTTTTCCATCTGGGAAATTCGACTTTTTAAGGCATTCTTCTCCTCATTGCCTTTCTGAGCCTCTTTTGCCATTTGAGTTAGTCTATTTTTTAAGGTGTTATTTTCCTCAGTCAGGCTGTTGACTGTCATTTCATACTTTTCTTGCATCTTTTTCATTTCTCTTCCCAAATTTTCCCCCACTTCTCTTATCTGCTTCTTAAGGTCCTTTATGGCCTGTAGCCAGCTTGTATTTTCATTTGGGGCTTTTGGTGCAGGAGTTCTGACCTCACAGTCCTCCTCCATGCTTTGAGCCTCTTTGCCCCTAAAATAGGAGTCCAATGTTGAACTTTTCTGTTTATTTTGTTTCATTTGCCTAGGCATATTGCCACTTAATTACTTGATTTTGGGGCTTGTTGCCACAGTAGGACTCTGCCACCAGACAGGGGAGCTTCCACCCAAACGTGGGGTCTTCACAACTTCTTCCAGTTGGGTGGCCTCTGTAAAGCCTCCACCCACTCTGGCAAGTTGGATACCCACCCCGAACTTCCCCCCCAGACCACAATCCAGATTCAGGCAGTTTAAAGCAAGAGTGATTAACCCCCAGACTGATTGCTGGATCTTCCTACAGTTCGCAGACCAGGAGCTAGAGCCACTACTGACACTGCAAAATGGCTTCTGTGCAGCTGTTTCTTCAGCAGCTTTTTGCCCCCGGGGAGGAAGCCATGTGTTTTCCAAATACTGGTCCCAAAGTCCATAGGGCACTAACCTCTCACTTTGTCCTAGGCATATCTGTGCTGATAATTCTGGAATCGCCACAGCTGCTGGTGTTCTGGGGTCCCTCCAGCCAGCTGAAGGCCCAGCCACCCTGGGGCTAAAACTGCGGCTCTGGGCTTGGCTCTGCAGGCTGCGCTGTTGGTTCCCAGCGAGCTGTGCTGCCTGCTCTCAGAGTGCTGCGCTGGCCGCTCCCTGCAGGGCTGCTGGGCTGTTCTCAGCAGGAGGCTAGCTTCTCTGTGCCGTTCTGTGGGTGCTGTCGGGTGACCATTTTCAAGAGCTGATTCATATACAGGAGAGGTCTACAGATTTCATGTCCCAAGTTATTCTTTTAGGACAGCAAGTTTATTTTGTAATGTGACCTAAAAAAGAGAAATTGTTACTAATCACTTATGGACTTCTAATGTTCCCCTCTATCTATATTTTCATGATGTCTAACTGATGTTCTTAGGAACAACATCTCTTCCATGTAAAATAGCCATTTTTAACAAGTAATTTTCTTTTAAAAATTAATTTATTTTTAGTTTTCAACATTCACTTCCATAACATTATGAGATCCAAATTTTCTCCTCATCTCTCCCCTCCCCCCACCCCCAAATGGCATATGATATGTAAAGAAGAATTAGAACCAATGGGAGAAACCACAAGAAAGAAGAAACAAAAAAAGAGAGTGAAATAATATACTTTCATCTGCATCCAGGCTCTATAGTTCTTTTTCTGGATGTGAACAGCATTCTCTGTCATGAATCTTTTGGAGTTGTCTTAGATCCTTCCATTGCTAAGAAAAAAAAAATTTCAAAATGGGGATAAGGGAACTGATTTCTATGGTGACACAGGGCTTCTGAAGGCATGGGAGCAAAGAGGGAGTTTTAAAGTATATGAATCACCAGGGGGAAGGTAAGAGTTAGCAACAGCTGTTAGAGATGTCAGCCTTTGAAATGAGTATCACAGCTAATTCTTAGACTCGGTACTCAAACTGTTGCTTTTCCAAGGCTAAATGATGAGTGGAGAATAACTCTTCTCTCCCTCCCTTACCTCCCAGCCCCCATAAGATTCATAGAATGTCCTGAAAGAGAATATGGGTGAGTGGGATAAGACTGATGAGTATGGGGCCCATCCCAGCCCTGGTACATACTCTCCATGTCTCTGAGAGGGGATCTGGGAATAATTTGATTGAAGCTGGTGCTGGCTTCCTTCTATAATGATATAATAGATGGAGTTATTAGAGACTTCAGAATTGAAAGGGTCTACATAGATCCTTTAGACCTACCTCCTGTCTTCCTACTTTGGCAGGGTTATGTTACTGCTGCCCCTCCCACATCCACCCCTCCTTCTGTGCTCTAGTCAAATTGGATTTACTTTCTTCCATCTGACCCCATCCTAAGCTCTCCTACTTCCATGCTTTTTCTCAAACATTTTTCTGTGTCTGGAATGCCTCACCCTCTCCCTTTGTTGCTTACTTAATTTCTATCCATTCTTTAAAATTCAACTCAAATGCCACCTACTTCATGAAATATAAGGATAGAATAATTTTATTAGTATAAAAAATTCCTTGATGAAGAAACTGCTTCTATCAATACAAGACAGCCCATTTCTTCACAACTGATAGTCTTAAAAATTAAATGCCTTGTCCAGAGTAAAACAAATATCTCTCAGAAGTAGGACTTAAAGCTAGGTTTTCAATGCCATTTTTCTATCCATAATGTTCTTTGTTCTTTTGCAGCTCCTTCCTTTGTACTTCCCTAATCCTCCCCAAGAAAGGGAGAAATGAATTCTTACTAAGCTTCAGGTCTTGCTTCTTATAGACGCATTCTAATTATGTTATCATGGCAAATTACTTAACCTCTGAGGGCCCCAAGAACAAACAATCTAACACTCTTTCCCTCTCCCTCCCTGCCCTGTCTCCCCTCTCTCCCTTTCCCTCTCCCTTTCCATCCTTCCCTCTCCACTACACTCTAGCTGAATATTATGACACTGTTATATTTCCAGAGAATATGAGTTGATGTGCAATGTATCTCATTTACACTGTGGTTCTACTTTATAAATGAAATCATCATGGTCATCAGAAACATTTATCTAGCACCTACCATGCAAGTTATAATCTGCACAGAGTCTACTTCAAAGAACCCACTCACCAAATAGACATAATGGCCTTAAAAAAATTCCTGGCACAAGATTAGTGGGCTTTATATACATGTACAAACCAGTCATTGAAAGTTGTCATCCCCCAAAATCACAATGGTCTCTCAATCCTCATCCAATACTCAAAAAATAGAAGATAAAATTTCATCTTCATTTATGTAGATATAGTCATTGAATTTTAGAGTAGGAAGAGAATCATCTAATTCAAACCCCAGAGCAATAGATAGAGTGCTGGGTCTGGAGTCAGGAAGCTTCTTCTTCCTGAGTTCAAATCCAGCCTCAGACACTTATTGGCTGTGACCTGAGCACTTAACCCTGTTTGCTCGTTTTTCCTCATTTGTAAAAAAAAACCTGAAGGAAATGGCAAATCACTCCAAGAAAACCCCAAAAGGGGTCATGCTAGGTGGCAAAGTGAATAGGGGTTAAGTAACTCTCTCAAGGTTACATGGCTAGTTATTTATGTGTGGGTGCTAAGTAATTGAGGCCGGAAGCTGCCCCACCTAGCCGCCCCTTCAAATTCTATTTTCTTCAGGAGGCCTTTTCTAGTCCAATTCATTGCTAATGGCTTTACTCTGAGATTACCTCCTATTTACTACTTATATACAATGTATACATACACAGTATGCATATGTATGTACACAGTATGTACATATGCAATTGTTTGTATACTGCTTCCCCCACGTGTTTTTGCCTTTTTTTTTGTATCTTTGGAGCATTGTACCTGACATGTAGTAAGTACTTAGTAAATGTTTTTGACTGACTGACTTTAATCATGTATAAAATCAGCCTTCCAGATCAGACTAAACTTGAATCTGAGAGTGCTAGGTCTCCTAAGAGAGGCTTCGAGAGCTCTCATTAGAACTGGGCATATTAAGTACAGAATTGGTGGGTGTGGTAAAAAGTTGTTTAAACATAATTTACTCCCACAAGTCCTGTGATGCTCTGGTAGGTCAGTTACTTTCACATAGTAAGGTAATCTTGTTGCTATGGATACACCCATCTAGACATTAAAGTGCAAGGGGAGAAACCCAGTGTTGCCTTGACAACTGGTCTAAAAAATCTGTTAAAGCAAAAGAAAAAATGAGGAGGAAAAGATAGTTCTTTTAAAAAAATCCCTCAAAAACCAACTTGCCCCTGGAGTCATCTGGAGACCAGAGACTGGTATTGCATGGATTGAAACCTATCATCACTCCGCACAGGCTACTTCTTATGAAGGAAAGCTCCCCATATAATGTGATAATAATGCAGGGGAGAAATCATTAGGGTATACTTATTATGTTTTTCTTTCAAGAACTTTCAGAGCTACTTCATGTTATATCACCAAATCTCACCTATAGAGCCACAGAAAGTCAAGACTGGAAGGATCCTTAGAGATAATCTTGGATTCTGTTTTTCAGATGGGGGCACTGAGGCCTGAAGGAGGAAAGTGAATTACAAGGTTGTGTCTGATTAGTGGTTAAGTTTGGATGAAAACCCAGGTTTCTGAACTCTCAGTCCAAGACTCTTTCCTATGTACCACAATGCTTTCATTATTTATTATCATACATAGCATTTGTGAAGGACTGACATAGATTTGGGGAAACCTTACTGCACTCATCAACTTAGAATACATATAAAGGAAAAGCAGTTTCCTTAGTTAGAGTTTATATGGCACCTTATACCATCAATGACCTTTGATTTTATGTCTCATCTGACACTCTTAACCACATGCTTCTTCTCAATGTTTATTAAATGGAATTTAATATTGTTCTTCTCCATCCTCTAAAGACTCAGTTTGACTCCATCATCCCTTCAAGTTAACATATTCCATCTCTTTTCCCACCAAACTCCTAGCAATCTATGTCCATTACCTCCTGCTTTCCCCTCATCCACTTCTTATTCCTTTAAACTTGGGTCTACAACCTAATCACTCAATTTCAACTGCCCTTTCCCAAGTAGCCAATGATCTTTGGATGGACAAATCCAATGATTTTCTCAATCTTCATCCTTCTTGATCCTTCTGCGATACTGAACACTATTGAACACACTCTTCTGGATAGCCTTTTCTATCTGGGTTTTAATGACCCTATTTCTTTTCCACTTCTCTAGCTGCCCCTTCTCAGTCCCTTTTCCTCTGTCATGATCTATATCCCATCCCCTAACTGTAGAGATGTCTCATAGCTCTGTCCTAGGCTCTTTCCTCTTTTATCTTTGCATCTTCCCCTTTGGTGATCTCATCAGTGCCCATAGATTCAATTGTCTTCTCTATGCAGGTGAATCATGCACATACACACAGATATAGATATACATATGTGTATAACTCTATCTATATAAGCATTTGGACATATGTATATGAATATTTCTCTATATCCATATCATCTATAAATATATCATCTCTATCTCTATCTCCCTATCATCTCTGTCTCTCCAGTCCTAGCAACTCCACCTGCTTAATGAACATTTCTAACTGGCATCCCCTTCTCTTACCATGTCTGAAACATTGTTTATTGTTTTCTCTGCATAATAATATATGTCCCCCATGTGGATTATGTATGTTCAGAAATATGGCTTATGAGGGGGAATGGATAGCTATCCCTGGATTCTTGCCTACCCCATTTTCATTGTTCTCCTCACCAATTAGGAGAGTCTTTTGCAGAATGCTCCAGGCTTGAATCCTGAGTTACTCCTGCAAGCCCACGCCATTCCCCACTTCCTTATGTCTGTCCAGGGCACCATTATCATTTCAGTCACATAGGTTTGCAATCTCAAAAGCATCCTGAATTCTTCACTCTCCCATATCTAGTCATTTGCCAAGTCTTAGTGATTTTACCTCTCTCTGCATCTCTCAGTTCCATTCTTATCTCTCCATTTGCACTGCTACCACCCTAGTGGGGGCCCTTATCACTCAGTACCAGAATTATTGCAATAGCCTTCTAATTAGTCTCCTTGCCTCCAGTCTCTCCTTTCTGCAATCCATCCACCATAAAGCAACAGTCCTAAAACACATGTCTGATCATGTCATTCTCCAACTCAGAAACCTCTAGGATAAAATACTAATGCTTCTATTAATAATTTCAAACCCTTTATGATAGGATTCTAATATAACTTTATAGGCTTATTGTTACACATCCTTCCCCTATAAGCACTCTGTTGTACATCTAAATGGTTTACTTGATGTTCCTTATACACAATATTCCATCCTTCTTTCCGTAGGCTGTCTCTCTCATTCTTTCTCACATCAACCTTAGGATCACCAGTTCCTTTCTATGTGAGAGCATCCTTCATGAGCCAAACTACTAATACTTCCACTCCCATGAAAGTATTTTGTATTTCCTTTGTATATGTTTTGTATTTACTTATATGTATACATGTCACCTCCCCTGTTGGAATGTAAGCTCCTTGATGACAAGAATTGTTATTGTCCTAATACATAGTAGGAAGTTCTTATTGACTGACTGAAAGTATTTATCAAGTTATTTGTAACCTTAAAGTATTATAAAATATAAGCTTATCATTTTCATTATGATTTGATCTTCACATGAGGTATTTTGGAGAAAAGTTAAATAAGTTGCCCATAGTCATAAGAAAATGAATGAGCATGAGACAACAGGATTCTCCTAACTTGTAGCTCTTAGCAATACAACACTGCTTCCCCAAAAGAAGCATATACCTAGAAAGCATCCATTTATATGGTTTAAGAAATGTTTGGGAAGAAGCAAGGGAAAAAGTTTCATTTATTTGTTTTATGTACAAATAAACATCTTTGCATACTGATATACTGCACACTAAGCAACATCAGGGCAAATGCCATTATGATTATTCAAAAACTAGTTTGAAACATGAAAACTTTGTCTGAAAAAAATCTCTAAAACCTTTTTGTAAAGAAAAAAAATAAAATTTAGTCTATGCCTTCCCCCTCCACATTCCCCTCATCACAATCATTTCTGATTTATCCCAACTCAAATAAGCACCACTTGGAACAAGTTAAAATAGACAGATAAAACTTCACGCGGGGACAGCTAGGTGGCGCAGTGGATAGCATGCCAGGCCTGGAGTCAGGAAGACATCCTCCTGGGTTCAAATCTGTCCTCAGACATTTACTGGATGTGTGACCCTAGGCAAGTCACTTAACCTTGTTTGCTTCAGTCTCCTCATCTGTAAAATGAGCTAGAGAAGGAAATGGCAAACCACTCCAGGATCTTTGCCAACACAACCCCAAATGGGGTCATAAAGAATTGGACTCCATTGGACAATAACAAAATCCACATTTGACAGTGTTTACTTTAGTTGTGTAAATATGCCTGTAGTTCCCCACCTTTCTAGTGGGAGAGGCATCCTTATCTTTTCTTCAGGACCAAGATCGGTCATTACAGTTATTAAATGTTTAACTTTTGTTTGTTTATATTATTTTAGACATTCTGTATGTTGTTATTCTGGTTTCACTTCATTTTGTATTAGTTCTTACAAGTCTTCCTACATTTCTCTTAATTCCTAATATTTATTGTTTCTGAAAATGCAACAATATTCTATTACATCCATATCTATTTCAGCCATTTTCAGTTACCATTTATTAAGCATTTACTATGTGCCAGACACTGGACTAAACACCAAGATTCATATATAAGAAAAGCTAACATGTGTCTGTACTTAGGAACTTCCATTCTAGTAGGGGAAGACTACCCTAAAAGGGAGCTAGGAAAGGCAAGAGGAGGTATGGTAGCATGGTTTGGAGATGGTAGCCTGGAAGTGAAGTGGAGGCATGGTTCTGGGCAATTGATAGACATTCACTTTGGCTTTTTGTTACCACAAAAAGTGTTGCTAAGAATGTTTTGGTATACATGGGTCCTTTATTTCTCTTTTACCTACTTAGAATTATACCAATACAACATTTATGCATTTGTATTTTAGATGCTTTTTTAACATAATGAGAAGAGCCATGGTTCTAGAGTAAATATTGTTCTGTCATTCAGTCATATCCAACTCTGTGTGACCCCATAGACTTTGTCAGTTGGGTTTTCTTGGTAAAGGTACTAGAGTGTTTTGCCATTTCCTTCTATAGTGTGTCCCATTTTTACAGATGAGGAACTGAGGCAAATAGGGGTTAAGTGACTTTCCTAGGGTTACACAGCTAGTAAGTGTCTGAGGCTGGGCTTGAACTCAGATCTTCCTGACTCCAGGCCCAGTGTTCTATTCACTGCATCACCTAGTTGACCAGAGTTCAAATTCCACCTCTGATGCTTGTTACTTGTGTGGCCTCAGGCAAATTATTCAACCTCCCTGTGCTTTAATATCCTCCTTGTAAAATAAGGTCATTAGACTAGATGGCTTGTGAGGTCTTTTCCAACTCTAGATCTATGGCTCTTTTGCCATTTTTTTTGCCAGTATTCTGAGTGACATAAAACCCGAGTTGTTTTAATTTTCACTTATTTTATTATTAGTAACATAAATATGTTTTTTGATAGCTTATAATTCTTTTTATAAAAACTGTTCCTATCGTTTGACCACTTAGGTATTGGGGGAATGGATCTTGGTCTTATTCATTTATGTTATTTTCCTACATAGGGTATGTTGGGCATCAGACTTGTGTCAGACGTATCAATTAGGAACTTTTTACAGGAGGCTTTTTCAAACCACTTTGGTATTGTAAAGTCTGTGCTTGCTTATGAGCCATCTCATTCCAACAGTGTGTCTGCATGGGTCTGAGAATCTCACTGAGTGACGTCTAGGGGGCACCTCAATGAAAATCTTTAGGGCTTGTGTGATGCTCTTGCTATTGGCCAGGAAGGGTGAGCTTAGTACTTGGCAAAGATTTAAAAGAGGCCGACCTTGCTGCCATAAACAACTCTCAATTCAAAAAACACCAAAGATAAGGACGAGATCCAGGGAATGGTGAATGAATCACCAGCAAGATAAGTATAGTCAGCTGCAATGAGTTGCCATTAATTACTGGGAGGTTGATGGAGTTACCCTAACAAATAGGTCGTGGGCATGAAACCTGCTTTTACATGTAGCAGAGGGACAGATGGAGGCTACATTATGTAGAGAGAGTTTGGGTATAGAGATTTATATGAAGGCCATATTTTTGTATCTGGAGATTTTCTTGCATATGTATTATCTGATGCTGTATTAAGAAGCTTTGGGAAGGGTCTTAAGTGGGACCAGTTTCAAGGATTCTGAACCATTGACTTCTAAAGATTTAATCTGGGGGCGGCTAGGTGGCCCAGTGAATAGAGCGCCGGCCCTGGAATCAGAAGGACCTGAGTTCGGAGCCGGCCTCTGACACCTAATCCGCACAAACAAAAACCTAGCCGTGTAACCTTGGGCAAGTTACTTAACCCCAATTGCCCTAAAGGGGCGGCTAGGTGGCGCAGTGAGTAAGAGCACCGGCCTCGGAGTTTGGATGACCCGAGATCAGATCCGGCCTGAGAAAATGAGCACCCACGCATAAATAATGACTAGCCGTGTAACCTTGAGCAAGTTACTTAACCCCAATTGCTTTAAAAAAAAAAAGATTTAATCTGGGCATAAAGGTCAGAAAAAAAGGAAATCTAGCTTTTTATCTAAAGAGATGCCAGTGCTGAAGGTCAGTGACACTGGTTGCTGTTTATGAGGAGACCTGTAGCTTTCAGAATAGAGTGCTCCGAGGCAGAAGAATGATTGAGTAGTCTACTTTAATGACAACCTCAAGGAACCTTCCAAATAGTTGGGAAGAATAGGCTTTTCTCTGAAAGGCTGACCCAGGGAAACTAAAACTTCAGTGCCTGTGTCATTTGAGCTCTGTGCTTTCTAGAGCTATCTATAAAACAAACAAACAAACAAATATATATATATATGTATATATATATATATATATATATATATATATACATATATATATAAATATCTAGAGCCAGAAGGCACCTTTGAGGTCAACCTCCTTATTTTACAGATGAGAAAAATGAAACTCAGAGAGGTTAAGTGATATGTATAGAGTCACATAGCTATTAAGTGTCTGAGGAAGATTTGTACTCAGATCTTCCAGACTCTAGATCCATTTCCCTATCCACTACACCCTTCTGCCCAACATCACACAGAGTATAAAGGTGAGAGATGAAAATTGAATCCAGGTCTTTTTGATTCTTTATCATTCTAGCTACTAATAATGGACACTGGATAGGCTTCAGAGACTATCTCCCCATTTGTATAGAGCTAGCTATAAAGTGCACTTGGGGGCACACTATACTTTTGAATGAAATCATAGCTTATTTTGTACCTTGGCACTCCCTGCAGATTCTACAGAAGGCTTTTTCTCTGTCCCTGCCTCACCATCTGTTTCAGTAACTGCCATCCCAGCTCCAAGAGAATTTAGCCTCCAACACCATTTTTAAGAGGAACTCCTACTTTCTTATGCACAAGGTATACAGATTTATGCACTCTCCTAAGGGATCTTTTAGATTAGGACAAGTGACAGTGAAGCAATATAGATTGCCCATTAACCTCATCTTCTCCCAATTCACTTTGGATTTGGGCAGTCTAGTATAAGGACCAACATTTACAGAGCCCTTTAAGGTTTGCAAAGCATTTTAAACATATTATGTCATTTTGAATCTCACAACAACTCAGTGAGTTATTGCTATTATGATATTCATCACAGATGAGAAAATTGAGACTGTGAAAGGTCAAATGATTTGCCCAGGGCCACACACTTAGTGTCTGAAACAAGATTCAAACTCATGACTTCCAGAATCCAAGTTCAATACTATACATTATGCCACCTCCCTGACAAATTTCAATAGAACTGATGACACAGAATCCAAGTGAAGAGGACTCTGTATTTGTACCTGTTGCTTCCATTCTCACTTGCCCCACGGAACTACCCTGGTTGGAATACGCTATATGATTTCTGAAAGTCCAGCCTGCTCCAGTTTTGAGGTGTCCTTCCTAGTAACTGAAGAAAGAAGAAAGAGTCTGAGAAAATCTCTCATAATGTGTCAGACAGTTATCTGGTGGTTCCTATATTATCAACCAACTTCTTATTAATTTACATTTGGAAATGGTGTTGAGTAGTGAAAGACTGATTCTCTGGAAAGCTGGAAGTTCAGGAAAACCTCATCAACTGATTCCTCTACTTTGGAACTTGTGATAACAGATAGAGATCATGAGATTTAGGTTTGGGAAGGACCTTAAAGGTTGTCTAGTTGAAGTTCCTCATTTTCAAGAGGAGGAAACTGAAGCTAAAGAGAGAAGATGGCTTGCCAGGACATGCAAGCATTAAATTACAGGCAGGAACCAAACTAGGTCTTCTGAATCCAAAACTATTGTGTTATGTTGCTTCTCTAAAGGCTAGCTGAAACTTACCTCTGAACTATGGATAAAGCTGAGGTTTTCTAGAGTACAAACAAGTAGAGAATTATTTTAAAAAAATAATTTATTTTTAGTTTTCAACATTCACTTCCATAAGATTTTGAGTTATACATTTTCTCCCCTTTCCTCTCTTCCCTTTTCCCCAAGACAGCATGCAATCTGATATAGGCTCTATTTACACATTCATATTGAACATATTTTCACATTAGTCATAATGTAAAAAAGAATTAGAACTAAAGGGAGGAACCACAAGAAAGAAGAAATAAAACAAAACAACAAAAGAAAGGGAGAGTAAAGAGTATGCTTCTATCTGCATTCAAACTCCAAAGTTCTTTCTCTCAATATGGATAGCATTTTCCATCATGAGTCTTTTGGAGTTGTCTTAGGTCCTTACATTGCGGAGAAAAGCTAGGTCTATCAAAGTCAGTTATTGCACAATGTAGCTGTTACTGTGTGCAAAGTTCTTCTTGTTCTGCCTATTTCACTCAGCATCAGTTCATGTAAGTCTTTCCAGGTTTTTCTGAAGTCTACCTGCTCATCATTTTTATAGCACAATAGTATTTCATTACATTCATATACCTAAACTTGTTTAGCCATTCCCCAATTGATTTCCAGTTCATTGTCACCACAAAAAGAGCTGCTATAAATATTTTTGTACCCTTTTCCCATTTTGTGATCTCTTTGGGATACAGAATTAGGCATGATATTGCTGGGTCAAAGGGTATGCACAGTTTTATAGCCCATTGGGCAAAATTCCAAATTGCTCTCCAGAATGGTTGGATCAGTTCACAACTCTACCAATAATGCATTAGTTTCCCAATTTTCCCCACATCTTCTCCACCATTTATCATTTTCCTATTTTGTCATGTTAGCCAATCTGATAGGTGTGATGTGGTACCTCAAGAATTGTTTTGATTTGCATTTCTCTAATGAGTAGTGGCTTAGAACACTTTTTCATATGACTATAGATAGCTTTAATTTCTTCCTCTGAAAACTGCCTGTTCCTATCTTTTGACAATTTATTAATTAGGGAATGAATTGTATTCTTTTAAGTTTGACTCAGTTCTCTATAAATTTTAGAAATGAAATCTTTATCAGAGACACTGGCTGTAAAAAAGTTTTTCCCAGCTTTCTACTTCCCTTCTAATCTTGGTTGCATTGGTTTTGTTTGTGTAAAAACTTTTCAATTAATGTAATAAAAATCATCCATTTTGCATTTCATAATCTCTTGTTCGGTCATAAGTTCTTCACTTCATAGACCTCACAAGTAAGCTATTCCTTGTTCTCCTAGTGTGCTTATAATATCAGTCTTTATATCTAAATCATGCCCATTTTGACTTTATCTTAGTTATAGGGTGTAAGATGTTGGTCTGTGCCTCGTTTCTGCCATACTATTTTTCAGTTTTCCCAGAAGCTTTTGTTAAATAGTGAGTTCTTATCCCAGAAGCTGGAGTCTTTGGATTTATCAAATAATAGATTACTATAGTCATTGTATCTTGGATACCTAACCTGTTCCACTGATCTATCATTCTATTTCTTAGCCAGTACCAAGCAATTTTGATGATTGCTGATTTATAATACAATTTAAGATGTGGTGGAGCTAGGCCACTTTCTCTTGCCTTTCTTTTTATTAATTCCCTTGATATTCTGGACCTTTTGAGAACTTTTTTAAAAAAGAAATTTAAGTGTGGAGAGATTGATTACCAGAAGGTTGGCCTCTAAAGGATGAAGTGATTTGGCCATTGTAGTTCACGAAGATGATCCACTAAGATGTGGAGGGATTTTTATTTGTGTTGGTTGAAGGAATGCCCATATCAATGAAGTCAATCCTGGAATATTCAGGCATTCTCTAAATCCTGCATTTTCCTGATTTTCCTGTTTAAGGAGGAAATGCAGTGTAGTAGTTAAAGTGTTAGGTTTGGAATCATGAAGACCTAGGTTCAAATCTTGCCTGAAACATACTAGCTATGTGATGTTAGGCAAATCACATTCTCAGTTTCTTCAGCTGTAACCTGAGAATAATACTAAATGAAGTACCTTTTTCAGGGGAATGATTGTAAGAGAATATGTTGTAAACAGTTGTAAGTTAAAATGAGATAAAGTGTATAAAGCTCTTCCCAAACTTTAAAGTTCTGTATAAACGTCAATTAATTTTATTGTTAATTCAGAATGACCTCCTTCCTAACTATGTCAGTTTAGGTTTATTTGAATGTACATACTTACAAATCAACCAGGAAGTACTTATTAAATCCCCATTCTGTATACAGCTCTGTGTTGGGTATTTTTGGAAGATAAGAGTTCCTTGCACCAAAGAAACTCAGAGTTTATCTGGAGAGATAAGACTAATGTAGGTGTGTGTGTGTGTGTGTGTGTGTGTGTGTGTGTGTGTGTGTGTGTGTTTGTGACTAGATCTAGACTACTTGGTGCCTGCTTTTTAAATTCTAGACGTTGTTATGGGATTTGCCAGAAAAATAGGTTTGGGGCATTTCCTATGTTCTGCCTCTGGACCATTAAGACCTGCCAAGATGTGAGGTTTTCACTCTTTTAAGTGCTCAAAGGAGAATTTTTCTGAGCTCATTGATGCTTTCTCTTACTGAGCTTGACAATGACATCGAAGTCCACAGGGAACACGTTGACCTGGATTTTAGTGGAGACGTGAGTAATGCTACACTTTGCTGAATTCTCATCATATCATTCATTTGTTAACTGTGAGGATACATAAGCCCACAACATTAGAGTTTTTCCTAGACAGCTCATTTCTGTACCATTTTTACAGTTTATAAAGAGCTTTCTTCACATCATAACATAAGCAGTATGATTCTCCTTATTTTATAGAGAAGGCATTTGAGACCAAGAAAAGGTAAATGAACTGTCCAAGGACACACAGCTAGTAAGTGTAGAATCAGGCCTGGAACCCAGGTCTTCTGACTTTCAAGTTCAATAAGAGGCAGCATGGCATGACAGGAGACAGTGGAAGGAATGGGAAGATAGGTGTATTTGCAATCAGAGGACCTAGGTTTGAATCTCAACTCTGCCATTTACTTACTATGTAAAGTTGAATTACTTTACCTTGATGGGCCTCAATTTCTCCAGTTTTAAAATAGGGAGGGTTAGACTCCAGGACTTCATAAACCTTTTCTATTCTGGACCCTTTTAGCACTTCTTAAACTGTGGGTCAAGAAGCACTCAACTAGACTTCTAAGACCTTTCTCACTCTCTAACTTATGATTAAAAAAACGTACCACAAGTTCCTTTAATTACTGACCTGGACACTATAATGCTGGGAATTTAGGCGACAGTGTTACTTCTGATTTGCCTCTCTCATCTTATGTCTAATTTTCTAGGTGACTATTCAAGGAAGTGGATTTAAACTCTTTGCTTCTCTTCCTCTTTATTTAGATATTTCGTTATCTTAAATATTTCCCAAGGTTAGTTAGGGGTAGAAGGGTGTTTATGGTCCTTTCTACCTAAACAGGGGGCCGCTAGGTGGCGCCATAGTGCACAGAGTGCCAGGCCTGTAGTCAGGAAGACTCATCTTCATGAGTTCAAATCTGGCCTCAGACACTTAATAGCTGTGTGATCCTGGGCAAAGTTCCTTAACCCTCTTTGCCTCAGTTTCTTCATCTGTAAAATGAACTGGAGAAGGAAATGGCAAACCACTTTAATATCTTTGCAGTCACAAAGAGTCAAACACAACTGAAAAGTGACTGAACAAAAACTAAGTAACAGAATTTATTAAAACGTGGGATTATTAGGTATTTGAACTGATTGTCTCCCACCTGGGGTTCACATCTGTTTGTCCTACTCCTTCTGACTCTTTCTTTTGCCTCTTAGTTTCTCACCTTCTGTTCTATCGTTGTTTTTCAATTTCATAGTATTAAATGTTTCATGTTTAAAGTATATATAACCGGGTAGGGAACCTGCAGCTTTGAGGCCACATGTGGCCTTCTAGATCCTTAAGTGCAGCCTTTTGACTGAATCCAATCAAATCTAGAAGGCCACATGTGACCTCAAGGCCACAGGTTCCCCACCCCTGATCTATACTCTACCTTGGGCTCTTTGTACAAAAGAAAAGATGCTCATTTCAGCAGCATGTATACTCAATTTGAAATGTTACAGAAACAATGAGAGGCACAATGTAGCTGAATTAGAAAAGGCAAAGTTTGAACATTGTAATTCTGGAGGCTTCATGTGTGATAGCTTATCAGAAAACAAATCCCTCTGTGCCATGGAAAGAGGAATTTTCTGGCATTAAACATATACATTTAAGAAAAGTTACATTAAAGAGTTCCTTCTTGCACCCTCTGTCTTTTGTACCCTAGGCAGCTGCTTAAATTTACCTTCCTCTAGTCCCAACTCTGCCCTTAGCTCACATCATTGATCTTTCAAAGGCCTTACTACTTGGAAACCAGTGATTATCAATCAGAAAGCATTTAAGAGCCTGCTGTATGCCAGGCACAGTGCTGAGGATACAAATACATGAAGAATGAAATAATTCCTACTCTCAAGGGGTTTAGATTCCAGTAGGAAAGACAAGTTCATATGTAAGAAAATAAATAAATACAAATAAACATAAGATAGCTCTAGATACAGGGAGGCAGGGTAGGCAGGGCACTAGCAGTTGGGGGAAATTAAGAAAAGTTTCATGTAGAAGATAGTTCTTGACTTTCACCTTGAAGGAAGGGAAGGATTTAGCATGGCAGAAGTTAGGAAGGTATGCATTTCAGGCATGGAGGGCAGCTTGGTATAAAGTCACAGAGTGGAATTTATTTTGCTTGATTATACATATTTGTGATGGATTTTGTTTTTCTTGTCTTCCTGATATACGGAGGAGGGGAAAGGAAGAAAGAGAATTCAAAAGTGAAAATAAAATAAAACTGAATTAAAAATGAAATTGAAAGACAAGACTTTAAAAATATATCATGAGTTAATTATTATTATTTTAAAATTAATAAATAAATGCAAAACGCAAAGCAACTCTCACTTGGGGTATGAAGAATGAATGTGGGGTGCCATATACAGCATGTGCTCAATTAATGTAGAATTCATTCATTCGTTCATTCATTCAGTAAGAATTTATAAAGTGTCTAGTATACCAAAAGCACTATGCTAGGTAATGGTCATATAAAGACAAAATTGGAACAGATCCTACCCTCAAAGTATTTATATTCTATTGTAGGAAACAACACAAAAATGTACATCTAAGCTTAACCTTAAGAAACGTTTGCTGGTCTTTTTGTGGTGGCCAAGAATTGGAAATTGAGGGGGTGTCCATTAACTGGGGAATGGCTAAACAAGTTGTGGTATATGAATGTAATGAAATACTATTATTCCATAGGAAATGATGAGCAGAAAAACCTGGAAAGACTTACATGAACTGATGTTGAATCAAGTGAGTAGAAAACCAGGAGAACATTATACACAGTAACAACAATATTGTGTGATAACTAACTTTGATAGATTTATCTCTTCTGAGTAAGGCAAAGATCTAAGACAATTCCAAAAGACTCATGATGGAAAATGTTCTCCACATCCAGAAAAAGAACTGTGGAATCTGAATGGAAGCATCCTATTTGCTCTCCCTCTTTTTTTTGTTCTTTCTTGTATTTTCTCCCATTAGTTTTAATTCTTCTTTTCAACATGAATAATATGAAAATATGTTTAATATGAATATATAAGTAGAGCCTATATCATATTACATGCTTTCTTGAGGAGGGGGGGAGGAAAGGGAAAGGGAGAAAATCTAGAACTCAAAAATCTTTTTCTTTTTTTTTTGGAGGGCAATTGGGGTTAAATAACTTGCCCAAGGTCACACGGCTAGGTTTTTGGTTGTGTGGCTAGGTTGGTGTGTGTTAAGTGTCTGAGGCCGGATTCGAACTCAGGTCCCTCTGACTCCAGGGCCAACGCTCTACTCACTGCGCCATCTAGCTGCCCCAGAACTCAAAAATCTTATGGAAGTGAATATTAAAAACTAAAAATAAATAAAAATTTTTTTAAAATAAAAGAAACCTTTGCTGGGCCCAAGGCACTGAGGCACTTGTCCCTACTCCCTTTCCCCAAGCCACCTCTCTCATTTCTGGCCCCAGACATGTGGCTTAGAATAGTTTCAGTCCTGGGTTGGAGCCTGGCCTCTAAAAAGAGAAATTAGGCTCCCTGTTTTTACACTCTTTACCTTGTTAAGTATCTGCCCAATGTCTCAGGATTTTGCTTATAGCTCAAGTCTAGGGTTTTCTCAAAAGGGTGGCAGTAAAATATACTTAATGTATAATATAAATCAGGTATTAGACATATTTTATTCCTATACATGAGAGAGATGCTAAACACAAAAGATAATACATATTTAGGAGAATAACAAATTGCACTCAGAACAACAAATAATATAGTAATTTACCTTATAATTTCTAAACTGCTGAAAAGCTAACACTGAAGCCTCACCAGCGTGTAAGGTAGTTTGCAGGAATGAGCGCCTAGTATCTGCCAGGCTCTGTGCTAAGCACTTTACAAACATTATCTCATTTTATCCTCACAACAACCCTGAAAGGCAGGTGCTATTATTATTCCCATTCTGTGGTTAAGGAAACTTAGGCAAACAGCGGTTAAGTGACTTGCCTAAGGTCACACAGCTGGTAACTGTGAGGCAGGTTTGAATTCAGGTCTTCGGACTTCAGGCACAGTGCTCTATCCACTGTGCCACCTAACTCCCTAATTAGCCATTTTATGTTTTACCTCTGCTCAGAACTGTCTAAACCCCTTCCATTTCAAGACTTCTGATAATGATTAGGCCTGGGCAAGTCCTCTGGTTAGTGACTGTCCTCCCTAAGCTTGCTAGAGTCCCCTAGGGTAATCCTTCCTTGTCCATTTGGCTCCAACCCAGGATCTTTGAATCTCTCAAACTCATAGAGTTTCTTCCCATTCCGGGACTATCCACTGGGATGCTTGATTTCATTTTATCCTCATTCACCTATGATCAAGAATAACAAAGGAATAAGGCCAAACCAAGCTGGGGCTCATCTAGGCAGGACAAATACTGACAGTTGTATGGAGGTCAGAGGTTAGGAATTAGAGCAGCCACCCCACTTTCTGAAAGTAGTTCCTGCATAATTCAGAGCTGAAAAGGAAGAACGAAGGGAGGGGGTGGGACATCTCCTTTTCTATATCCTCTGAGTCCTTAGCTCTTCCAGCTCCATAGTCAATGACTCTTCTTTCTCTCAAAGTATAAACTTATCAGCACTGAAAATGGCATCTTCCCCAAAGTGTCCATGTGGTCACTAGGGAAACAAGAGTGGCAACTTGGAGCATATTCCATGGAATATCCCTTATAGAACAATTCAACTTCACTGCATGAGTAAAATTATAAAATATATGCAGAATAAACACAAAATAACAAATGGAGGGCTTAAGAAAGGCCTTGTGAAGAAAGGGATGCTTGGATTGATCTTTTGAGTTGGCTAAGGATTCTGAGACAGAGGTGAGGAGGAAATGCCCTCCAGGCAAGGTTGGGTAACCCATTCAAAAGCACTGAGGTGGCAGATTGTCATTTGTGGAAAGTGGATGGAATGTAGAGTATGTAAAGAACATTGGTTTTTGTTTTTGAACTACATTTTAGCTCAAAGTCAACTTTAGATATGATTTAGAATAATAGAACTTCAGAACTAGAAGGATTTGGGGATTTCCCTCATTTTACAGAGAAGGAAACAGAGTCAGCAAGTATAAAGGACTTGCCCAAGCTCACACTAATCCAGTCCTTTGTCTACTAATAGCACATTCCTTTGGGTCATTTAATTGATTGATATTTTTAGACATATCTCCTTTTTTTAGACCTCAGATATCCTGATCAGTTTCTACAAGAGATGATGAAAACACCTAATTACTCTGGTCATTCAGCCAGTCAACAAGCATTTACATGGTTACTGTGTGTTAGGGATTATGATAAATACTGGGAAGAGAAAGACAAAATGAAATAGTCCCCCTATCCTCAAACAACTTAGATTCTTATGGGGAGGGGGTACAGTGATACACACACCCTCACACATATACATGCATACATACATATCTATATGTGTATATATGTATATATGCATACACACATATATGTTAACCTTTCTGTGAATATCTATGTGATAAGAGACTACTGATCTTGTTATTGTAGCCTTAAGAGCTCAGATGGAATGTTGAGGAAGTGTGGACAATTGGAAGGGACAGCTGAGAAGTGACTTGAATGATCTCTTCTAATGGACTGAGACAGAAGTCGTATGCTTTATCTGTGATCCTTGTGTATCTATGAAGAATCTATGGAGAAGCCAGAATGAAGGTGAGGAGAAACTTCTTCCTGTTGTGACTATTTTAACTATGGTATTATGAAACAATTTTATGAAGAGTTTGTGAGAAGCTAGTGGACACTGGGGAGCTAGGTCGGGCAGTGGGTAGAGCTCTGGGCCTGGAGTCAGGGAGATTCATTTCCCTTAGTTCAAATTTCACTTCAGACACATACTAGCTGTGTGACCCTGGACAAGTCACTTGACCTCGTTTGCCTCAGTTTCCTCATCTGTAAAATGACCTGGAGAAGGAAATGGCAAAGTGCTCCAGTATCTTTGCCGGAAAAACCCCAAATGGGGTCATGAAGAGTCAGACATGATGGAGATGACTGAACAACAGTGGTATGGTTGGTATGGTGTATTTTAGAAATATTTTTTCCTATATTCACTGAAGAGGGAGCAAAGAGAAAAGGACTAATTCTGAAGAGAAATTTGAAAATGTTTTAGATTTTATCTAGAGAAAGTTGAATGCTTTAAGACAAAGTTTCCCAACAAGTAAAAAGTTGTGCTACTGATACATGGCAAGTTTGAGGTACCTTGGCCTGTGACACTGATCATAGCCAAAATATTGTAAATAGTTACATATATGCATATTTTTATAAATTTTAAAAATCATATATTCCCAGCAATTATATTTATTTTAACATAGATTAATAAAAATAATTATTACTGGGAAAGGATGTTTCTCTAGTTCATTTGAATAATTAATATTCATTAAATTAATTTGGGGCTTTGATAGAATTAAATTAATAAGGAGACATTACAAATTTATCAATTATAATTCAATCATCTAACACATCGCTAGACTACTATAGGGATGGCAGGCTGTGGAGTTTGATGGTCAGTGAGTAAAAACGAAAATTGTGACTGGGAATAATGAAATTGAATTTGGGGTTTAACTGATCCCCTATTATTATAGGATTACCTATTATTCAGCTGGAAATATGTGTGGCTATTACATATGATTAGAAGTCACTTCTCGTGATTTTAGGCCATTTAAAGCTTCCAATGTTTTCTCTTGGACATTGTATGTAATTCTCAGGACCACGCCATAGAAGCCAAGAAGAAATGAGAGTTTGGCCCATACCCTCAAGCTGACTTGCTAGAGTGGATAATATGTGTTAAAGAGGGGAAATAAGAAAATTACTCACTCTACCCTAAATTATCCCTTGAAAGCATGCTGTTAATTATTATTTTTGTTGATTATTAAACAAATTATCATTCCTCCAGATTGACCTACTTGGAACAACCTGAAAACATCCTTTATTTTCCTTTTTGAGGCAATATGGTATAACAGAAAGAACCTTAGACTAGGAGTCAAAAGATCTGGGTTTGAGTGTTTGCTCCAACACTTAGTGACTGTATGACCTTGGACAAATCACTGAATTTATATCACCTCTCTCACAGTATTGTGAGAATAAAATGCTTTGTGAAATATAGTGTGACAGTGGAAAGAATGCTAGATTTGGATTCGGAGGACCTGGGATAAAATCTGTTTTGCTGCCTATGGTTTTTATGACCTTGGCTTCAGTTTCTTTCTCTGTAAAGTGAATACTTTGAACTTGATGGACTTTGAAGTCCCTTCAAGCTCCAAATTTATGGCACTCTGAAGTGCAACCTGTTATTTCTTTCAATGTACTTCTTTTTATTACAGTTATGCTTATACTTGTTTTATCTTCCCTCTGTTGTATGATCTTACTATGGGGGGCACCTTAGCACCCCAGCATTCTAGAGCTTGAATTCATAGTCACCATACCATCAGGCTCTGAGGAGCAAGGAGTGACCTTCAGAAGTGACCTTGGGAGCCCCAGCCTAGTGAACTGAGGCAAAGACTCAGTCCTGCTTTTGGATGTGAACTTGGTAGGACCTATCCTATGCAGAGCTAAATTGAGCCCACTTTTTCCAGGCACTAAGTGATTTCTACTATGTTTTATTATCTAAATGGCATTTTCTAGTCCTTTTTTTAAGGGCCATGTATATAGTATATGCTCAAAAAGCTCTTGTTGAAAAACTGACTGAATAATTTAATCAAAGATAAAAGTGTCTTGCATTTATATACTGTTATTTGCCTACCGTATATAATAGAATATGTTTCATCTCTATCTTCCGAGCAATCTAAACATTTGATAAACTCAGTCTTAACAGTCTTATAGAAAAAATGCAGAAAGAGGTTATAATTATAGACTTGAAAATGATAAAATATCTGACTCAAAGACTTTGCTAATGACGTAAGATCTTTCTAGATGGTGGTCTCTAATAGAACAGGCCTATGCTGTTTAACATTTTTAATCAATAGCTTGGAATACATCCTTGCTGGCATGCTTATTTGATTTTGAGATGATACAGAGATGGGAAAGATAGATAATCTGCTGGATAATAGAAACAGGACCCAAAAGAGTTCAGCAGGCTGGAATGGTGAGCAGTCTCAAATAAAATGGCATTTACTAGAGTTAAAATAAGGTTCTGCCTTGGGTTTAAAAAACGAACAAATAAACAAACCCCACAAGTAGAGAATGGGGAAGACATGATGGATAACAGTCTATGTACAAATGCCCTGGGAATTTTTGTAGCCTTCAAGATTAATGTGATTCATTAATGTAGCATAGAATTCTCCATAGCAAATGCTATTCTGAGATGCTTCAAGACAGATGTGATGCCCACAACAAAGGGAGTTCTGCTATACACTGCCCTCATCAGACAGAATCAGAAATTCTAGCACAGTTTTGGGCACTACAGTTTAGGAAACACATGGACAAGCTGGAACATATTCAGAAGAGATTGACTATAATAGTAAAGAGACTGAAGAATGTGTCATATAGGAATCAGTTGAAGGAACTGGTGATGTTTAGGTAGGAGAAGAGAAGACTTTAAGGGGACCTAGTAGCTGTCTTTAAATATTTGATGGATGGAAGAAGGACTGGATTTGTTTTGTTGCGCACCAGAGAGCAGGATTAGAAACAATGGTTGGAAGTTTCACAATTTTTCTCCTTGTTTTATTTTATTTTTAAATTTTTGATTTTTTTCATTAATATTTCCCAATTACACATAAAACATTTTAAATAATCATTAAAAACATTTTGAGTTCCAGATTCTCTCCTTCTTTCCTACCCCTAACTCCACCTTGAAAAGGTAAACAATTTGATATTAATTGTACATGTGAAATCATGTGAAACATTTCTATATTAGCCATGTTGCAAAAGAAATAAAAATATAAAACAAAGAAAGCAAAGCAAATGAATAAAAAAAAGTTATGTTTCAATCTGCATTCAGGGATCATCACATTTCTCTTTGGAAGTAGATAGCATTTTTCACCATGGGACCTTTGGAACTAGATTGTTGTATTGCTGAGAATAACTAAGTCATTCACAGTTGATCATCATACAATGTTGCTATTATTATGTACAATGTTTTCCTGGTTCTGC